>SNQJ01S0012660.1:118757-146685 GCA_010110895.2 Picea sitchensis
AGGAAGATCCTTCTAGAAGCATAAGCTTCTATTAGGTCTTCTTACATCCGCCTTATTCTATTTTATTGAAAGGCCTTATTAATATTGACCTTTATTACATCCGAATATATTGTTCTACCTATGTGCGGGTTAGGACCCTAACATCACCTGTCTGCAGGGGAATTTCCTTGTAACAATTTTTCGGTCCAGAATGCGTACCAAATGCACTTGAAAAGCAACTTCTTGTTCCACCTGAATCACATTCCAATTAATAACATGATTAGCATCAGGTATATATTTCTTGAGAAATGATACATGGAATACATTATGAACATACATAGATGTAGGTAATGCAATCATATAAGCTACTGGACCAATCCTTTCGAGGATTTCAAATGGCCCACAATAGCGAGCTACCAACTTTGAACAATTTCCCAACTTCAAGGAACTTCTGTTGGCCTTTACTTTCAAGAATACATGGTCGAAAACTTTAAATTCCCTATGTGTTCTTCCCTTATTAGCATAGCTTTTTTGCCTGTCTTGGGCATCCTTTAAAATTTGTTTTATTTTTATCATTTGCTCCTCCATTTCCCTGAGAAAATCTGGCTCAACCACTGCTCTATCTGATGGGTTATCCCAACTTACTGGTGTGTTTCATTTTCTTCCATAAAGTGCCTCAAATGGGCTCATCTTTAGAGATGCCTGGTATCCATTGTTATAAAAAAATTCTACTAAGTGTAGGTATTCTTCCCATTTTGATGGTTTATCCATCACATACATCCTCAACATATACTCAATCACTTGATTCACCCTCTTTGTTTTTCCATCTGATTCTAGATGATAAGCTGTACTAAAATTCCAAATTGTTCCAAATCCATTAAATAATCCTTTCCAAAATTTTGAGGTAAATTTTGGATCTCTGTTAGACATAATTGTCTTGGGTATGCCATGTAATCTATCAATTTCCCTCATATAAATATCCACAATGTTGGTTGTCTTGTGAGTTAGCTTAAATGGAATAAAATGGGTAGCTTTAGTAAGCTTATCCACCACTATCATGATGGAATCATGTTGCTTGTTTTTTCTGGGCAGTTTGGTAATAAAATCCATGGTTACAACTTCCCATTTCCACTCAGGAATGGGAAATGGCTGTAGCAAATCAGCTGGGTGTCTATGCTCAGCCTTTACCTTTTGACATTCCAAACATTTGGCAATAAAATCAATAACCTCTTTCTTCATGCCTGGCCAATAATATTGGCTTTTGACAGCTGCAATAGTTTTCTGATATCCTGGGTGCCCAACATAAGGTCCATTATGCATTTCTCCCAATATCAGATTTTTCAACTCCTGGGAATTTGGTACATAAATTATGCCCCTGTACATGAGAATTTCATCATTATCTAGCTTGTATTCTTCAATTTTCTTCTGCAAATTACCTTGTTGTAATTTCCCCACTAATTCCTTGTATTGCAAATATGATTTGGCAGCCTCTATAATTTTGTGTTTCAAATTTGATTGGTACATGCTAATGGCTATAGCATAAAATTCATGCACTCTTATTCTGAGTGCATCAACCACTTTGTTCTCTTTCCCCTTGATATGCTTTATATCAAAGTCATATTCACTTAGAAATTCTAACCATATGCTTTGCCTAGCATTTAGAGTTGGTTGATCAAATAAATATTTCAGACCATTATGGTCTGTCCTTAGCTCAAACCTTTTCCCCATGAGGTAATGTCTCAATTTCCTCAAGGCATGCACTATGGCTGCCAACTCCAAATCATGAGTAGCATAGTGTCTTTCATGCTCTTTTAACTTCCTTGATTCATAACATATAACAAACCCATTTTGAATGAGGACTCCACCAAGTCCTTCTTTACATGCATCTGTGCATACAATGAAGTCTTCATTTGGGTTTGCAATCCTTAGTATTGGAGCACTTGTCAATAATTGTTTCAAGTGTTGGAAACTCTTTTCACAATCCAATGTCCACTGGAACTTTACACCCTTCTTTTGTAAGGAAGTGATTGGATGTGCAATATTTGAGAATCCTTCAATAAATCTCCTATAGTAGCCTGCAAGGCCCATGAATGATCTGACCTCTGTCACATTCTTTGGCACTGGCCATTCTCTAATGGATTCTATCTTCTTAGGATCCATTGCTATCCAGTCTTTTGAAATGATATGTCCCAAATAATGAATTTTGCTTCTGATAAAATGAGCACTTGCTCAATTTGGCATACAACTGATGCTCTCTTAATACTTGCAACACCATCCTCAAATGATGTTCATGCTCTTCTTATGACTTGGAATATACAAGGATGTCATCCAAAAAGACAATGACAAACTTGTCTAAATATTCTCGGAAAACACCATTCATTAAGAACATGAAATAATATGGTGCATTTGACAACCCAATGGCACCACTGTGAACTCATAATGACCATACCTTGTCCTAAAGGAGGTCTTGTTGATATATTCCTCCTTAATCCTTACTTGATGGTATCCTGATTTGAGATCTATCTTTGAAAATATCTTTGCATCCTTCAATTGTTCAAAGAGATCATCAATCCTTGGCAAATGATATTTATTCTTCACAGTCACTTTATTCAACTGTCTGAAATCAATGCACAATCTTAATTTCCCATCTTTCTTCTTCACGAACAATACCGGGGCACCCCAAGGTGACACACTTGGGCATATATACCCCTTCTTTAGAAGTTCTTCGAGTTGCATTTGCAACTCCTTCAACTCTAGTGTACTCATTCTGTAAGGAGTCTTTGACACTGGAGCTGCTCCAGGCATTAAATTTATAGAGAAATCAATGTCTCTCTTTGGGGGTAGCCCTGGTACCTCCTTGAACACATCTTCAAACTCTTCCAGAATTGCATGGTCTTCCAAATTTGGCACCTTATCATTAGGTGTCTCTTCCATATGAGCTGCAAATAATTGACACCCTTTTCTGTAACATTTCTTCAGCTGCAATGTTGAAATTTCTCTGATGGTTACTTCCCTGGGAATTCCCTACACTTTTCTTAGGCTCCCTTCCTCATCCAAGCAAGCAAATGCCTTGTTATGACAGTCCATAATAGCATGATGTTGGTCCAACCAATGCATCCCAATTATATAGTCATAGGAACCTAAAGGCAAGATGTTCAAATCTGCCTTGGTGTTCAACCCATTCATGTCCATAAGACATGACTTAACCATCTCATTAACTTTTCTTTTGGCTCTGGTAGCCAGTTGCACCAACTAAGATTTTCCATGCTTACTTCTTGGAAAATGAAAAATTTCCACCATCTTAGGATCTATATAACTATGACTAGCTCCCGAATCAATTAAAATAGCAATGGTTTGGTTGTTGATCATACCTTCCACTTCAATCATATGTGACTAATACTCTGCTTGCTTGTTCTCCAAGGCTGCATATATCCTTGTTACATTTCTTCCCATGTCCTCCACTGTTTCATCTTGTTGTACATTGTGAACAATTCTCACTTTTTCACCTATGTGAGGACAGTCTCTGAACATATGATCTTCTTTGCAACCCCATCATTGAATAGGTGTCTGCCTTGGCCTTTGACCCCCTGTCTCAATTGTTCTGGGTTATCTAGAAGTTGGTTCTCCCTGAGGATTATTTCTGAAGAATGGTGGCTTAGTCCCCTTCTTCCTCTAATCCATCTTGAATTTATTCTTGTCTTCCCAAGTCTTTTGGAAAGTTGGCCTTGATTTTTGCTGATCATATAAGAATTTAGCTCACCTTATGGTATCCTCCAATATGTTGGGATTATCGTACTATATTTTGTCACTGATGAATGATGGAAATCCACTCAAATACCTTTGAATATTAGTTGTCCCATCCTTGATGAAAGAGACATACTTCAGTAGTTCTAAAAACCTTCTCTCATATTCATCTATTGTCATACTCCCAATCTTGAGTTTAAAGAACTCTTTCATTTTCTTGTCATAGTATCTCTTAGTCAAGTATTTCTTTTGAAAATACTTCTTGAATTCCCTCCAAGTAACACTTTTATCTTTAATGTGTTACACCTACACAAGCTGATCCCACCACATGGATGTCCTTCCCTTGATTTGATAGATGGAAATTCTACCTTCTGCATGAGAAGAATAATTATGTAATTGAAAATACTTTCTCATGCCCAACAACCATGCTTATGCATCTTCATCCTTCTTGTGCTCACCATCAAGTGTAGGAGGTTTTATTTTTTTCATTTCTCCTCATAGCTCATCCACCCCATAACTCTGATGCTTCCTGACAGGGGATGGAATTGATTTGATGTGTGATCTGTTATTGGAATGCCTCAGAGAGTGGTGTTGATGTCTACTAACACTTCTTTTTCTTCTTTTCTCATTAGGAGACTTGCGACTTCCTGATTTGCTTGAGCCACTCTCCTTATCCAATTTTTTTTCTATTATGTTCAAGCTCTGCATTAACTTCATGTTGAAGTCATCATGCTGCTCATTGGCTCTCATAATCCTTTCATTATCAACTTTATGGCTTTGGACATCCTTCTGCAAATTTTTAATGGTCTCTACCATATTCATGTTTTCATCTCTTCCTTCTCCATGTCCATTGGAGTTTGTTCCTTCAATGTCCAAATGGACATCCATCCCTCTGATTTCATCTTCCTGGATGTAATTCCCATGTGCCTCTTCCATTACTATAGAATCTGTGTTGATCCTGATATGATCTAGTTGTTGTTAACTCTGCAAAATGTGCAGCCAACAAAACTTTATCATGCTAAATGTTTCAACAATTCATGAAAAATACGAACCATTTTGGTTCAATAATATATCATAATTATTTCTTCTGATTTCCTGAAAAATTGAGTGCCTAGATCAATTTTCTGGGTGGATATTTATATTCCACTTTTCAACACCTTTCGAACACCTTCTCCCATGCTCAATTCTGACTCTTGAGCAGAACGTTATGGTTATTATAAATTTTCCCATTAATTTTTCTGTTCATTTTTCAACTTGGCGCAACTCTGTGCTATAATTATGCAATTTTGCACCTACTCCATTGTATTTTTTGTATGATATCAATTAGGTTTTTTCATATACACATTCTGGACACTCTGTCCAAGTTTCACCTCTTTTTGGTTTATGGGATGCTAGTTACAACCTGCTGAAATTCCAGACCAAAATACCATATTGTAACTGGTATGCTATAGGTACCTTATTTTCCATATTGAACACTTTTAACATGCATAGAAATTTAATTCAGCTATGGGAATATCTTCTATGGTTCAATAGCTTTCCATTGACTGCTCCTGCGCCTCAATCAGATTCTGAAGAAGAAAGTTATGTCTCTTTGAAGTTAGTTGGGTCTTAAAATTTACCCTCCACTATTTGTGCTGTAACTTTCTCATAAAAGCTTCGTTTGACGAATGGTTTAAACCATTAGAAATCTCTCTCTCATGGTTTTTGAGCACCTAAAAATGATCTTAAGGGCCTAAAAAACGTGTTGCAAAACGATGACGTTCAAATGATCTAAATCGTCGTAGAAAATCATTGGTTTTCTCATGTTGTTCACCCTCCAAACGACTTCGCGTGCACAAATTTCAACCTGTAAACCCATATTCACCATGCGCAAAAAGATCACAAGGTAAATCATGCTTTGTGCATTCGTAAATACCGTGCATCACTTCTCTGTCGCGCCAATAATTGACGCGCACTACTTTTGTGTCGTGCGCCAATATCCACCGTGCACAATTTTGGTTCTTGCACTATTACCCATTGCACACAATTTTTGTATCGTGTGCTGATATTCTGCGTGCATTTCAGTCTACACGCTGCACCATGCCAAATTTTAGTATGACCCCACCGCGCACCAATACTCTGTGCACACCATTAACTAAACTGTCACACGACAACATATACCGACATTGCGTGCGCACCAACAAAGTTTCTCTGCGCTTTGCCAATACTGCGCACACCGTGCACACCTTATTATGTGTATGCACACCACACAATGCTAAATTTAGCATGCACATGTGCACACCAACATTTTTTCGTGCGGTGCCCAAATTTAACGCGCACACCAGCATGCCAACATTTTTCTTTGTGGCACCAAATTTAGCACGCACACCAACACGCCAACATTTTTCCGCACGGAACCAAATTTGGTGCACACACCAGCACACCAACATTTTTCCGTGTGACAATAATTTTTACATATCATAAGCCTTTTAATGCGCATCCTGCATTTTTAGTGCGCCCACTTGTGCACATTCATTTTTATGCGCAACAATTCCTCATGAATTCCGCTACAGAAATTGGGGCTTTTGCTTAACTTTTTCCCCATTTCTTCCATAGACATTCCGAAACTATGAATTTTGCTCAATTTCACCCCGAGAACACCAATTCAACCTTTGTAACAAAAAATCACTGTGGGTTGACATTTCTAGAACGAATTTACCCAAAATCAATTCACGAATTGAGAATTTTATTTACTAATCTCGCTCCATCTATCATGGCTTCACTGTAACTTCAAATTCGACCAATTCTAGGTATGAATTTTCTATAACATATATTATACCAATAATGTCTCACCACTTGGCCAAATTTCTCCATTTTCTCACGAATTTAACAACAGAAATTGGGGCTTTCCCCAATTCTGCGTCGTTGCTTCTAAAATTTACCATGGACGCTCTGTGACTTTTAATTTGGCCACTTCGAAATCAATCCTCTGTGAAATTTCGCTTCGACTCAACTTGCTCGGCCCATTCAGGCTCAGTGTTGAAAACAAAAGCTTTGATACCATGTTGTAACGTCCCCGACCAAGTAGGCCGAGATGCTCTACACTAGAGAACGTTTTTCATTCTCTCTATGGAAAATATTGTAACACACCCAACATCCAACTGAGCTATGCCACATACAATTTTCAAACTACATGAAATTAAAAAATATATACACACTTGACTCTTGCAGAAATTTATATATAAACGTAAACAAACTAATGCATACTGTAAATGCATAGATTCATACTGAAATAATAGTAAACATATACATGTAACATATACATGAAATACCCATAAATATAAAGACAATTATAAACACACATAGGATAAACCCATAAAAATAAACACGTAAATGATAATGCAACATGTAAATTTATCACACAATTGACACTTATCTTGGCAAGCATATCACCAATTGCGTGTAGACCTTCCACGGACCTCCCAACCTTAGACCACACTGCTCATCACTCTCAGCAGTGGGTCACCCCCGAGCTGGGACTAAACTCCACCTGGGTAAAGGGATTCCTAACCAAGATGACTATCTCAGACAATAGGAAAGACTTTGTCAGACGTGCCAACTCAAACTAACAGCCTATAGTCCCTCATTCCCCACATGCATGTCTCACCCCAGGAAGTGTGCCCCTACTCTGCTAAGCAGTTCTTCGGTTGCCCCAATTCCTCTCCGGGCTTCAACAACAGGCTGGATAGGAAGTTTCAGAGCACCATAGCTGCAGTTCAACACCTTTAGGAAATCAATTCCCAACAATTCTCTAACCTAGAGAGAATTTTCTCACAGGCCTGACAACCCGCCTCTTCAATATTCCACGGGCATGACAACCTGTTTTTTCAATCCAGCTCCCAAGCTAACCAACTACATGAACATATATGGCTATCGATACAGGTTCAGGTACAGTGACATGAAGGTATGGAGGATAGCTTAATGAGTGAGTGAATGTCCCTGGAATCACTGCATGGATGATCGAATGATGGAAGGAATGATGGTCTGAATGATCGAAAATGAACTAAGTCCAAAAAATATGTATGCATGTCCCCAACTTGACACTTGTCATGTTGGGAGCTACTTTGGCCCACTTGTCCCCAACTTTGGAACTTAGGATAAAATAATTACCCATACTTTATACTTTAAGAAATATTAATATAATATTCCTTTTTGGCTTAAACTCCCTAGATTAGCCCCTTTTCCTTAACTTTTAKCCCCCACCCTTTCCCTAACTAGCGGAGTTTAGTCCCCCATACTCTTTTATCGTGGTCAGACTRCGCGAATCGATGTATTTTATATTAATTATGAGATATATATATACAAAAATAGGCTCACTGGCCTTTAACATCTAGGCTCTTAGGCCTAATCAAAACATAAGAATCCTAGCTTATAAAAATTGGCTCACCAACCTATAAAACACATCATATACATAAAGGCTCCCTAGCCTCAAAATCGTGCGCACTTAAGTTGTTGCGCATGGTATCCAAGAATGTGCACACTTCATCATTTTACTGTGCAATACCTGTGCGCACTATGCCATGAAAGGTGCATACAAAATGATATAAAATAGCTCACCAACTTAAGTACATTTGCATTTGCACTTACAATTAGGTTCGGCCTAGGGATATTACATATTGGATTTTGAGAAAAATATGGAATCATTCTAACACCCTCTTCAAAATGAAAATGAAGTAAATATGGGAATGTTATGATACTTAACAACCTCTATAGTGTAGGTGCTATGATAACCAAGAGGGTAGACTTGTAGGTTTTGTTATTAATGACACAACAAAACATTGTTATGTAAAGATCTGGTGAGTTTAAATGATTTGCTTTAGTAGCATTGAGTTGCATTAGAAATAGTTGTGGATTTATCATGCGATATCAATATATATATATATATATATATATTATTTTATATGTCAACACCAAAAGGAATAGCAAAAATAGTGGACAATGGTACAACCAAGGAGAAAAAAACAATGTAATGCAATATTTTAATGATATGATTATGTTGTAAGCAAATAAATACACTAATTTTTTCATGTGTGCCTTGAATAATTGTGTTATAACCATAACTAGATTTCATTGCAACTCCATATTCAATAACATTAATATCATTAAAACCTAATTGCATATTGTATAAATTATCATGTTATAATTCGGAAGTTTTATAAATTTAATATTATTTAAACTTGTAAAAAATTATATATTTGTTATAATTGTAAGTTATATATATTTAAAACAATGAAAATCCTAGTATAATATTTTGAATAATTACTACAAATTTGAGTAATATTCCTAAATAATTATTATCAATATCAATATTAATCTAGATCAATGTCAAACTTATGTTACAGGGTCAACCTTCTCTTACTTGCTAATTTCCACAACATTTTGATTACTTGGAGACTTCAAATTTAGAACCAGCTATTGCATATTTATTATGTATTATTATGTATCATATAAATATATAATATTAATTTTTAATGAGTCTAATATGACAAAAGTAGTCAGGGTTTGGACAACCATCCATTTTCAAATTGTTTCAAATGTAAAATAACAAAAGTATATTGTAATTAAATATGCTATTGAGATAATAGTTCAACATGAAGAGGATGGAAGACTTCTAAAAATATATAATTATGCTTTAATTGGTTATCAAAATGAAGAATGTTTCAAAATCCAAGAGGTTTGGGATTATACTATTGATATGTTCCAATAATTTAAATATCAATCATTGAATACTGCATTGATTTCAAGAATGATATAACATAAAACAATAGGTCATATTGATTTTAGTCATATAAGACAAAACAATAGGGCATATTGATTTCATTGATGATATTAAAAAAATGATTTAGAGAAATAAAGAAGTTGGAATGATTTTAGCCATGATATAAAACAAAACAATAGGGTGCATTTATTTTAAAGATGGTACAACGTAAAATGATTTAGAACAATTAGTTTCTATGGTTTCAATAATAACATAATAAATATGCAATGCAGTGCATTGATTTTAGTGATGACACAATGATAAATGATTTAGAGAAATTAGTTGCATTGATTTCAAAAATGACATAATGCAAAACAATATGAATTGATTTAAATGATGATACAATGAAAAATGATTCAACATAATCAAGTAGTTGTATTCATTTTAACAATGATATAGCATAAAACAATATGGTGCATTGATTTCAGTGATACTGATATAACATAAAACAATAGGGTACATTTATTTCAGTGATGATATTAAAAAAAATGATTTAGAGAAATAAGAGTTTAAATGGTTTCAAAAAAGCTATAACACAAAACCATAGGGTTCATTTATTTTAAAGATGATAAAATCGAAAATGATTTAGAGAAATTAGTTGTTATGATTTCAATAATGACACAATGCATTGATTTTAGTGGTAACACAATGATAAACTATTTAGAGCAATTAGTTGCATTGATTTCAACAATGACATAATGAAAAAAAAAATATGCATTGACTTAAGTGATGATACAATAAAAAAAAGGTTTAGCATAATCAAGTAGTTGTATTCATTTTAACGATGATATAACATAAAAAAATATGGTGCATTGATTTAGTGATCATATTATGAAAAATTATTGGGTGCATTAACTAATTCAACAAATGGAACAAATGAAATTAATCCTCTATATTGATTTTAGTATCAATATGAAACATGATTTATTGTATTAATTAATTGAAGAAATGATACAAAGTAAATTAATCCTCTATATTGATTTCAAGTGTGAAATACTGTAAGAAATGAATTTAACAATAAGGCAATGAAAACTAATTTCGAAACAGATATTTAAGTTGAAGTCCTATACTTGGTATGGTTAGGTGTAGTTTACTATTAGTATTTTCACATTAAAACCATTATATTATTAAGATATATAAAAACTGAAAAACAGGTGAGCGCTAAAATTCCTCAAGGTCTCACTTTTACTTCAATATCTCCAATTAAAGCTTTGGATGGTCTCCAATTTCAACCTCCATATGATAGATATAAAAAGATGGAAAAATGTGTTGGTGTGTATAGGATAAAAGCAAAAGAAAATAGATAGAGATCAATTACTATGTAATATATTACTTATTCAATATGTTCCTCATATCACTTCTTAATAATATGTTGTAGTATATTTATTTTTCAACATATTAACAATCCCATTTTGTTATTATTCAACATTTTCATGAGTAAACATTGCTACTTTGTTATTATTTGGATTCATAATGATGTAAATTTCAAAGTATCAAGTTCATCCTAAACATATATATATATATATATATATATATATATATATATAGATAAAGATTATCATCTGAAACGAGTGTAGATCCATTTAACTTCCGATCTATTATGCGCCAAGGGGGATCAAATCCCTCGAAATGCAAACCTTTCCTCAAATGTTTCACTCTAAAAAAAAGTTCGCACCTCGAAGTATTCCATCCCTCTCAACCTATGATAAATCCAAAGTTAAATAAATCTACACTAGTTTATTTTTTACTTTAAAGTAATCCATTCTCTTGAAAGTTGCATCATACTGATAACTACTCAACATTTGGTTTGGTTTTTAACATTAGGTTGATAACCTCTAACCTTAAACTTTATTCTAACCTATTATATTCAAAATGTGAACGCTTCATACTTGAGAGAAGCCTTAAATTTGTTTATCACCAATATCACTAGTTCCAAACCAAATATGTTCTTTCTTGATTCCTTGCATCTATTTCTCCGGGTTTAATCCAAACGTGTTGTAAATCCCTTACACTTAACAATGTTAAGCGTCAAGACAAATGAAATACATGTGACCCATTTCTATGTCATGACGTTATCCAAATATTATAAGTTTTGAAGGCACATAATGAATTGAAGAAGATGATAATAATAAGAAGATCCTTTTTATGATTATATTGATATAATTTTATATCATTTTCATATATATATATATAAAAAAAAGTTGAAAATGGGTTGTAAATTTATTTTATTTATCTAATATGTATTTCAATAACATTAAAGAATAATATAAAATATTTTAAATCAAATATGTAATATTTGATAATTAATTTTTTAATATATATATATATATATATATATTTGCGATGAAAGAGTGTGTCACTTTTGTGACACTAAGAAGGTTGAAGATGAAAAACACTTTCTCTTAAATTGTCCAGCCTATACTTATATTAGATTTCATTTTCAAAATATTGATCACACTACCAACCTTCTTAACCTCTTAACTCAACAAAAGTATAGTGATCTTGGAAAGCTTCTCTTAATGCTTTACGAGCACAGAAAGAAAATTCTAAAGAATCACAAGTAATCACTTACCCTCTTAAAGGTTACGATCAGACCAATTAGATCTTCTTGGAAAACAGATGTTGTTGTTGTGTTTTCAACTGTATGAAAATTTTTGAAAATAAAATATAAAATCATATATAACAATATAATTTTTTTAAGTATATATATATATATATATATATATATAAATAAAATTCAGTACAAATTATTTTGAAAGAAAAAAAAATCATATTATGTCACAAATAATAAAAAATACATATATAATAAAATTCTGATTTTAATTTTTAAAGGAAAAAACGATATTATATAAAGTGGTTACAAATATTTTGATAAATCTTAAAACTAACTAAATAATATTATTTAATATAATTCCTTGTGCATATAATTTTGAATACGATGATATATTTCCAAATTCATTGTATCCTTGAAACCATAAGGCCATATGTCACTGTATGAGCGTTTTAACATCTATATATATTTTTGAAGATCTTATCTATACTAGGTACTAATTGTAGCCTATATATATATATATTTGCAAATGGTTAATTTGTGAGCTGGAAATGTTATAGCAAGATGTAAGATGTATGTATTTTAACATTTTGATTTACTTCTCTCCAAGAGAGAAACATAAAATTATAAATAATATATATATATATATATATATATATATATATATATATATATATATATTTTAAATCTCATTTGGGTTGTATAGTCAATTTTATTTGTGTTTATTAAGGATGAATTTGTATAGTCTATATTAATATATTTGGAGTTTGTATAGTCAATTTTATTTGTGTTTATTAAGGATGAATTTGTATAGTCTATATTAAAATAACGTCAAAAATAGATATATTTAGAATCATTTAAAAAAATGGAGAACCACATTGTTTCTCATTTTAAACTTGAATTTAAAACAACCAAGTTAGTAAGCACATATGTTAAAGTTGTCATTGCCCCCAAAAGAATTTGAATGAAAAGAAAGTGCATACATTCTAGAGCATCCATGCACTTTAGAGCATGTGTGCACATTACTATAACACACATGCGTTATTGTGACTAAGCTTACTTGTGCATGAGGAACATGTCTAGAGGTCTAACAAGGTCACATGAGGAGAATAATAGGCATTGTGCCCTAAATGACACTTGTCGGGATCAATAGCCATGTACAACACCAACTACCCATAAAGATTCGATTGCTATAGTGTTGAACACTTCCTTGAAGGACCACACAAGAACCTTGTATGGTATCTAAAGCCTATTAAAGGGATACACACACCATGATTTTAAAAAAACACATGTCTTAAACAAAAATGTGTCTTGGGCCATACCACGAATCATTCTTGGGGCCATGGTTAGTTTTATTTAGAATCTAAGTTGAATATGAGTGCCATGAGTAGGTTTTGTGCATTGGAAATGGGCTTTGAGGCCTAAACATGGTAAAGAGGGGAACAAGAAACTTAACCTCTAAATGAACCTTATATAGCTTAAGCGTTATGGTTAGGGGAGGAAAAAATTTACGCCTTACTTCCTAAACACTACTTCTTGGGCTCAACCGCCATAAATACACCTACAACCAGAACAAAAATCCTTTGTAGGGGGTCTTTGGCATCAAAGTTTGATATGGATTCCATTAGGAGATTTTGTGCACCAAGGATGGGTCATAGAAAAACAAACACCTTGGGATATAATTGAATCTTCTCAAGCTAAAGAGCTTTAAAAATGATTGAACCAACACATACGTCCTTTTTAGGGTTTTTTTCGTAGGCCTTCTAGTAGGATACAAGTGTGGTGAGTAGGTTTTGTGTATTGGAATTGAGCCTGAATGCCTAAACATGGCCAAGGGGATAAATAAGGACCTTAATCACTAATTGAACCTTCTTAAGATTAATTTCCATGAATAAAACATAAACACGATGGTATGAGCCCTTGTTAAGGGGTCTCTATGCTTGTAGTTGGATATCGGTTCCATTAAGATGTTTCACACAACACAATTGGGTATGGAGGCCTTGACCATAGTCTTGGTAGGGAAAAAACATTCTGAGCCCCTTGATATTGGTTGGGGGAATAAAAAAATAACCTTAGGCCTTAAACGTAGCTTCTCAGGCTCAAATTTCATGAACAACACCAACAGAGGTCAAGTGGCTTGATATGGTCGAAGGGGGAATCTCAAGCCTTAGCTAAAGTACAAAGCTTCTATGCATATAGGACAAACAATGATCCCTCAAACCACCACACCTTACCTCTAGAGGTTTTAGGTGGCTTCTAGGGCTCAAGGGTCATGAATAAAATTGAATATGCTTGTTGATGTTTTGATGGAGTTGAATAATATAAACAAAAACTTCCAATAAGATAGTGTGTATGTCACATCGCTTGGAATAACTATTGACCATGCATTAAATGATCTTGAAAGATATTTATGGTTGATATATTTTTCTGTTAAGGACAAGAGATAACCTCACGGGGTATTTATATGGGAATTCAAGAATACCCTCTATGTTTTTAGTGAGATGGTGCTCCTCTATTTCTCACTCAAATAATAAGTATATCCAAAATGCAAACAATGGTTTTATCATTCATCAAACTAATGCAAAAATAGTCACGAATGTGTTTTGATTTTTAGGGCATGGTAGTTGTCATTTCAAACATGGAGACCAATTACAGGTTTTTTTTTACGGATCTATGTTTCCAACGAGCTCTCATTTTCTAAATTTGGACATCAAGATCAAAAGTTATGGCCTCTAGAAGATGGGGACTCAATGATCGTTGATATATTCTTCATGTGAGTTCTTGGCTTTTGATTTTGTAAGTCCACCCTATTTATTCCACATGCATTGTGGAAGAGTAATCATATCATATTTATAATCAAATGGAATCCCATATTATTTGTGTGTGAAGTGGAGAGAACCATGGAATTCAATACGGGGAAATAAGGAAAGAGGAATAATAATAAAAAATAATAAAAATAATGAGGAATAATAAAAATAAAAATAAATAAGGTGTGGGAAGATATGGCAATGTAGGTGAAATTTGACTGACGTGTAAATGAGAGTCCAATAAATTTGAGGGATGTGGAAAAGTGGGGGCAATTTGACGATTGAGGGTATGCACGAGCGGGGGTTTGGTCTTACTAAATTCTTGAAAGACTATAAAGATGTTTTCCTTGAAAATATTGACAAAGATGGGACTATACATAGACATGATTTGTTGTATATTCCAATCCGTGGTTAGAAAATGTCACAACCAATGACAACTTGCATTGATGGTTCCCTCAAGAGTTGCATGCAACTTATAAGAAATTATGTCCAAACTATAATATCCCAAATTTTACTCTTGGATTTATTTGTAATTAAAATGCTTAAATACTTGCATGGATAGTTTATAACTATGCTACATTAACACCATACAATGGTCTTGTGAATATTGTACATATTTTTGTTTTGCAGTTATTAAAGAAGAAGACCAAGACCAACTGAGCATGAGCGCCTATAGGGACTATGATACTACAAGAGGGGCAAGGTGAGGGGGTCTAAGGGTTTTTTTTCTCTAAATCATCTAACTTCTGCTACCTTGAACCCTCACCCATTTTAAAATTTTAATTTGAAAGAAAAAAGGAATTAAGAGGAGAGGGGGAAACAAATCCCTCAATCTAAGCCACAACTCCTAAAATTTAGCAAATTGTCTCCCTTACATTCTTGGAACTAGGAAGAGAAGTTTAGTTTGAATTCTCTAGTCATTATGCATGAGAAAAAATTTCAATTTGGAGAGAGGAGAGGTGTGGAAAAGAGTTTTGAGAGGTTGGAAAAAGAGAATCAAGCCCATGGGATACCAACTTACCATGAATAGAAGTTTGTAGCCTTGAGAAAAATCCAAGAAACCATGTAGAATTTTGTTGAAACTTGAGATAACATCCTGGACATTATATTCACACACTTAATAACAAAAGGAGTAGTAGTTTCTGAGGTATTGGATAACAAATAAATAAATTCTCCTTTTATTGTATGGGGCAAGTATGTGGATACCTTAGTGTTTCTCTGTCATCAAGAAATATGCAGAATAAAACATTGCTTTGAGTCTGAAATTCAGAGTTGATTATCCCTGCTTCGCCCTGATTGTATAATAACCTAGCTAAGGGGTGGCATCCACTATGGATTTGCCTATGGTTGGGTGGAAATCGCTCACTCAACTAGTTGTTGGTTTGGAAGATTTCAAAAGATAAGTTAGAATTTCTACTCTGGTTTATAAATTTTGTTTTGAAATTCTATTTTTGGTTCCTAAAATCCCTGTAGATGACTATTTCACAATTGATTAATTATTCTGGTTAAACTACTTCTATTGAGTTGTATAATTATAGGAAGAGCATAGGTTGAAAACCTTTTGAGAAATAGCCAACCATTTTTGTATGCTAGTTACCTCTCAAAATATAATACACGATTCACAATCATAGGCTCAATACTTGTTTTACATGCACTCATACCTTCAATGGAATGATAACTATTTGATCTCACTCTAATATTGTATCTTTGGTAAGTGAATAGTTCACATAAGCCAATTTACTAAACATTACAAAGTTTGCTCACACATGAGAGACTAATAAAATGCTTTGTAAAGTTAAGTTGTGAACCAAACCGTGAACAATATTTCAATTACAATTTATGGTTAACAAATTTGTGTAGTTGCATTAAATCTATCACCTCTGGATGTTTAATTTATGAATCGTTCAACTCTTATGGGAATAGTCTTACCATATTATTTTAATTTCTATACGTTGGCCTTGGATTATAGTATAAGGGAAAGGTCGTGTAGGGTTGCCAGGTTGCCACCAAACCTGGGGTTTCACATATAGATTATTATAAACCTCCATAATTTATATAAAAAAAATTGTATAATAACATGTTGACCAAAGTACTCTGTTCATATCTTCAACTATGCATTTAATTCTCTTTAAAGTCCTCTCAATTGGACTTTGGAATTAAGTGATTGCATGCTAAGGGTTGAATCTAAGCATTTATTCTCAATTTGTTTAGTAACTTGCCAACACATGATTATTCTAGTCACTAGAAAGATAGTTTGGCACACCTGTATTACATAACTTATTATTTTTGTTACAAAACGATGAGTTTTCTATTACAGAGTTATAGATAATACATAAAGTCCCGATTCATTATTATTTTCTTCAAAAAAAATTCCCCGTCATAATCTTAAACATATATGGGGAAAACCGATGCTAAAAACAACTCATTGACTCATCTTATAATGTAAATGTCACAATAGAGTCATTATTGTTTAAAAGATCTCATCTCTAATGTTATTGTAGAATTTATGGTGTCTATTTTTCGACAACACGAGTATTTCAATAGAGCACGAACAACTTCACTCACCACTCACACAACCAGATCAAAGATCAACAAACCAATGTTTTCACATGGAAAAATGTCTACGGGGAAACATCCACGACCCCAACCAACGTGGCCACTTGGAGAAACTTATTAATACAAAAGAACAAATTTACAAAGATACTTACAAGAGATTTTCTCACAATTGATCATGTACAAATGAGTCTCCATTCTCTTTAAATAGAGATCATGGAAAAATTGGATGTTAAGCCACAGATCAATGTAGCCATTAAGGTCGAGGAGAATATGAACCATCAGATCACTCTATGTCAAAAACATATTGTGACTATCAGATTTCCTAACTAAAAATGCATACTAATGCATACTAAATAAACACACTTTTATCTAATGACACATTAGACCAAGTTGATCTTAACTAACTCCTAAGTGTCTAAATATCCTAACATCCCCCCTTAAGAAAAACTTGGGATATGATTGAAGTATTTATAAAGGAGACACAATAGGAGAAGTAAGGAGGAATTAGAGCCTATCCCCCCTTATTGACAACTTCCTGAATTCTTAACATATATCAAAGTTTGGAAAACTTCGCTTCTGTAAGAGACTTTGTGAAAATGTTTGCAACTTGGTATTTTGTAGGGCAGAAGAGCACTTCAATAATTCGATCATGAATGAGATTTTTGATGAAGTGCATGTGTATCTCAATGTGTTTTCTACGCTGATGTTGAACTGGGTCTTTGGAAATCTTGATGGCACTCTGATTGTCACACCAGAGGTTGGTATGATCCTGTTGTTATAATCCAAACTCTAAAAGGATCTTCCAAAGCCACAAGGATTCCTGATTGACATTAACCGTTGTTTGATACTTTGCTTCTGCTGAAGAAAGTGAAATAGCTTGTTGTTTCTTACAGGCCCAAGTGACATGTCTTGAACCAAGGATGAAAACATAACCTATAGTAGACTTTCGATCATCAAGGTCACCTGCCCTATATGAATCAATGAAACCAACCAATAAAGGAGTCCCCCTTGAACTGTAATGTATCCCGAACTAAACTATACCCTGGACATACCGAAGTATTTATTTCCAATATCTTTCATCGGGTGTTTGTATATACTGGGAAACAAGAACAACAGCAAAGGAAAGATCAAGATGAGTATGCGTCAAGTATAAGAGTCTACCAACTAACTAATGGTACAAAGTGGCATCAAATTTGGGAGAAGTACAATTGGAAACAAGTTTGACTCTGACCGAAAGGGACAAGGGGTTGATTTACAGTATTCCATGTGAAAGCAACGAAGAGGGTCACAAGCATATTTAGACTGGGAAAGAAAAATTCCTTCCTTGGTTTGCAAAACTTGAAGGCCAAGGAAATAGTGGAAAAAGCTTAAGTCTATCATTTCAAATTTCTTCTTAAGGTTGGTTTTCACATGGTTTAAAATTTTTGGGTCATTTCTTGTGAGGATAAGGTCATGAACATAAAGAACAAGGATTATGAGATGGATTCCTACTTTGTTGGCATGGACATTAGGATCATAATGACATCTAGAAAATCTAGTGTCAAGAAGAAATTTTTCCTTTTGGCATACCAAGCTCAGGGAGCTTTCTTAAGACCATAAATAGATTTCTTAAGGTGACAAACAAGGCTATAGTCATTTTAGACATAGCTAGGAGGTTGTTCCATGTAGATTTCTTCTTGCAAATCCCCATGCAAGAAGACAGATTTGAAATCCATCAGATGGACCTCCCATTTATGTGACGCTGCAAGGGCTAGAACAAGGTGGATGGAATTCGTTTTGGCTACAGGGGAAAATGTTTCATTATAGTCAATTTATTCAACTTGGGATAATCCTATGGAAACTAACCAAGCCTTGTGTCTTTCAACACTTCCATCTGATGCATACTTAGTTATATAGACCCATTTACATATGACAAGTTTTCTTCCTTTTATAAGAGGTACAAGATTCCAAGTATCGTTTTCCATTAAATAACGATACTCTTCATTCATTGTTGTATCCCAATCTAGATGACATGATTCTTTTACAAATGTCTCTAGATCACGAGTCTCTGAAACTTGAGCTAAAAGGTAATAGGTTTGCTGGAACTATGAATGTGTCCGACGTTGATCTAAAGGATCACTGGAAATATCACCAACTGTTTCTCGTGTTGAACAAACCCATCTAGGAAGTGGTGGTGCTGGTTCAGGTTCAGGTTCAATGGACTCATCTGGAGGAAGGTGAGTAGGAGGAGGTGGATTTTCATTCTCATTGTCATCATCTAAAGAAGAATAAACTAGAATAAGAACAAAATAAGCCACAAACGTCGAAGATGGCTTACAAGCCAAAGAAGGTACACACGTCGAATTAGGCTKGCAAGCCAAGAGATTTTTATCAAACTTAAAATATCTTCTAACAATGTGGTGAAGAAGTTTGTAACATTTGACATCTTCAGAATAACCAACAAATATACACTTCTCACTTTTAGGATGCAATGCTCTCCTTTTCTTATCAATAATGTGAGCCCGTGCTACATTTCCAAATACACAAAGTGACTCACATCTGGCTTAAGTTTAGTCCATGCGTTTTCCGGTGTTACATTTTTAAGAGCCTTTGTGGGAGTGTGATTTACAATGTAATTTTGACAGTTAATGGCTTCCACCCAATACTTTAGGCTTAATCCCTTAGATTGGATCATACAATTAGACATTTATTTTACAGTGTGGTTCTTTCTCTCAGCAACACCATTTTTCTATGGTGTATATGGAACATTTTGTTGCATTTGGATGCCTTGTGCAGTGCATTAACTTGTAAAATTATTGTTCACATATTCGCTTCCATTCTATATTCTTAACCTTTGAATTTGATGTCTAGATTGTTTTTCTACAAGGGCCTTGTAGGCCAAGAACTTGTCAAAAACTTCGCTCTTAAATAAAAATTTTAAGAAGTAAACCCAAGTGCATTTGGAAAATTCATCAATCAAAGTTAAGAAATACTTACACCCAAAAAAAGAAGGAAAATAAAGTGGATCACACAAGTCACTATGAACAATTTGCAAAGGGTCTGAGGTGTGCCAAGAGGTACATTTGTCAAAACTGTCTCGATGATGTTTTCCAAGAATACACCCCACACAAACACCATCTCTACATGAAACAAGAGGAATACCAGTCACCATATATTGATTACATAGTTTCTGCAATGAACAATAGTTTAGATGAACAAACCACTCATGCCAAAGTTTTCTCAAGTCATTTCTATGAACAAAAAAAACTAATGGAAAATACGATGACCCAAAGTTGTCCAACTTGTACAACCTGGTAATATCATTATCAATTCCAGTTGTAAGAACATGTTGAGGATCTTTTAGATCCTTGATCTTACAACTCGGTGAGGTGAAAAATCTACGGCTTTACTTTCACATGAACGAGTGATTTGATATACTAATAGAAGGTTGCAAGAAAGACTTGGAACACATAATACATCATTAAAATGACCATTATGTACTTGAATTGTTCCAGACCCTACAACACTAAGAGATCTATCATCACCAACAAATATTTTTTTGGTGTTACATTCATTTAGAGAAGAAATATTGATTTATCTTTAGCCATATGATATGATGCTCCAGAATCAATAAGCCAGTCATCAGAAGAAGAAGTAGAAGTTGCATCGAAGGAGAAACCAGACACAGAAAGTCCATGTCCATTAGAAGAAGAATAAGTAGTATAATGTATATTGATGTTGTGATTCTTCATCGCTTCTTCTAAAGATGCCATATTCTTAAAACATTTGGACTCATCATGACCATGTTTTTGACAAAAATTGCAATGTCTATCAGTCTTCTTATTTTTAGATTTTTCTCCTTTGTCACCATTAGGAGATGAAGCTGGTTGAGTGGGTTTGGGACCCTTGTTTTTCTTGTTTTTGTGGCGAGGATGTTACTTCTTGGGATTCTTGGATTTATCTTTATTTTGGGCTACTGAGGCTTTGTTGGAGGTACTTGCAGTGTTGATCACTCCAAGTTGCACAAGCATATCTTTCTCTCTAATCAAAGCATCACAAAAAGACTCAAGAGTGGGCTTTTGATAAGAACTCCCTAGAGCTTCTCTAGTGGCATAAAAGGTATATATAAAAACAGAATATGCACTACCGAGATTAGAAAGAATAACATATATATGCAATGCTCATCGTCCATCTTTATGTTACACTCTTCACATAAAATTCTAAGTGTTTTGAACTTAGATAAATAGTCTTCAATGTAAGAAAAATAATTTGGACTTAAACTCATTATCTATTTTTCTATCTGGTGAGATCGAATAACATTGTGTTTACCAAACACATATTTAAGTATTTCCCAACATTTATTAGGGTCATCAAGTCCTTGAAGGTGAAACCTTAAATCAAGAGAGATGTGTTGGTAGTACGACTGTCGTTACACCAAAACCCGCAGGTGATTGGTAAACTCACCACCGCTAGATTTCAAGGATCCACGAAAGGCGATTAGTCCCTTGTCACGATACACCAAGGAGCACTGACTACTTGCAATTTCATGCAACAATCCCCCCCTCAGCGCGAGCCGAGTGTGTATCGAACTCGTGACCTCTAACTCTGATACCATTTGTTGGTAGTACGACTGTCGTTACACCAAAATCCACAGGTGATTGGTAAACTCACCACCGCCAGATTTCAAGGATCCATGAGAGGTGATTAGTACCTTGTCACGATACAACGACGAGCACTGACTACTTGCAATTTCGTGCAAAAAGATTGACATTTTGATTAGTCCATGAGATTCATCAATTCTATTAATCCATTTGACATACTTTTCATCATCAGTGGGTTCTTCTTCTTTTCCCAAGGTTATCCGATACAATCTTTTACTCCTTAATAAATCTTCCATCTGAGATTTCCACTGGAAGTTATTGGTGTTGGTAAGAAAAAAATCATTGGTATATGTCATATTAAAATATGGATAAAAATATGAAACCGATGGTCTCCATGGAAAGATCGCGAAAAAATTAGGTTGTTTAAAAAAAACGACACTAAAAACGGACTTCGGATGTGAAAGTTATGCCATATTGAAAAATGGCATAAACAGTGACCAAAGAGCCACGTGGCAAGTAGAAGTTGGTCCATGTGTTTATACCCCTCCTAATAGCCTCACTTTTACAAATAATTTGTTTATGAAGTGACCCACTTTTATAGAATAAGCATGATCACTTTTACAATGAAGTTACTTTATAAAAGAAAGTTGCATGCAAAATAAACAACTTTAAAATAAAACATTAAAGCTACTAATAGTGAATCACTTTAATAAGCTAAGTGAAATTCATTTTATGATGGATGCATAAACTTTTTCAAAAAACAAAACAAAAAAGAGATTTGAAATCAAGACCTCTTACTTAATAAAACAACTTTTAACCAAGTGAGCTAGTGCAAAATATATTGTATTGTTTAGAATGAGGATTGGGGTTGTTATTGTGGTGGTGGTGGTGGAAGACGAACTTGGAGAGCGTATTCGTAAAAAACTCTTTTCACACAATAAAAAAATTCACTGCTTGACGGAAGCAAGGGTTAGATCTCCGTTAAATTTTCTAAAAAATGCAATTTTTCTCTCCATTTTTGATTTACCAAGATCACATAGAGCGCACGACAAATATCATACAAGGGCACATTGCATAGA
This sequence comes from Picea sitchensis, assembly GCA_010110895.2. Classification (NCBI taxonomy): domain Eukaryota; kingdom Viridiplantae; phylum Streptophyta; class Pinopsida; order Pinales; family Pinaceae; genus Picea; species Picea sitchensis. Next base: position 141,851 of record SNQJ01S0012660.1, read on the forward strand.
CAAGAAAACCATTTTTGATTTGTTTCTAATTTTCCTAGATTGCATAGGGCGCATGGAAAAGAGTATGCACAGATAAAAATGAGTAACAACCTGAAAATAATAAACATAAAACTAAAATAATAAATTGAAATATCATATCTACAAAAATTTAGAAGGGCGTATTCGGGCTTTATACCTCAGGATCTCACTGAAATGACCATATTTTGGGAAAAAATAAACCTTTTCGAGTGAAACAAAAAGCATTGTTGACTCAAATGAGCACTTCGAATGCAATGGAGCAATCCTCTCATCCCAAAAATGTATGAAAATGACAGAAACCAGAGATGAGGTAACATAGTTTCACAATCTCGATCTACAATGAGAACGTGTCTTCAAATGTGCTCTGATACCATGTTCGACAACACGGGTATCCCAACCAAAGACAAACACCTTCAGTAACCACTCACACAACTAGATAAAAGATAAAAAAAACAATGTTTTCACATGGTAAAACCCCTACGGGGAAACATCCGCGACCCCAACCAACATGGCCACTTGGAACAATTTATTAATGTAAAAGAAAAAAATTATAGAGAGATTTATAAGAGAGTTTCTCACAATCGATCATCGAAAAATGACCCTCCATGCTCTTTAAATAGAGATCATGGACCAATCGGGTGTTAATCCATGGATCAATATAGTCGTTAAGATCAATGTCAGGAATATATCGTGATTGTCAGATTTCCTAACTACAATTGTATACTAAAGAAACACACTAAGAACACACTTTTACCTAATGACAATTAGACCAATTAGATCTTAGCTAATTCCCGAGTGTCTAAATATCCTAACATCTATGGCTATTAAAACACGTGTGTTTTAAGTGCCCTAAATGGTGAAAATGTTGTTGGATAATTCACTATAGTTTTGAGAAATATGTGTGCCCTTACAATATGTTGGTAACATTGATACTGTACTCTGAAAATTTCCACATTGTCCCTCATGAAAAAGAGGACTCACAATTGCCAATTGACTTTTACACATCTTCATCTTGCACTTTGGGACATAGTGGAAAATCGAATGAATATGGGATAGATTTATGTAGTCTATGAAGTAGTGTTGTTACTAATCATGGTAACATTGACATGTCTCTTTATTGAAATGATGCTAACATTTGGAACAATACTCTGTTTACCTTGCCCAATTTTTTTCCTCGGTAACTGAACCTTGGAGTAAACTATAACATAGATTAAAATATTTCTTGGAATTTGGTTCCCATTAATTAATTGGTAAAGGTATAAAATATGTACCACTTCTAATTTAACTATGACCAATGTCCAATCTTAATTATTGTGGACCTTGGTCACCTTTGTAAATACAAATAGCATGCAATGGATTTCCATGTAGAATTATGTTATATTTGTTGGACAACTGAGAGGGGGGGTGAATCAGTTGTTACCATGCTTAAACAATTATGCTTATTTTAAACTCTTTACAAAGTACTCAATGAAAATCACAATAATGCAGGGAAATAAGTAATAGCACATTCAACATCAGTCACACATATGAGATACACAGAGATAGATATTTCTTGAGGAAACCCATAGAGGGTAAAAACCTCTTATTCTTTATATGATAAGTAATCTTTACATTCTTTACATTATCATACATATGAGCACCAACTCATAATGAGGTTGCAGTCTCTGTTTTGCAAGCTACTATTTGCTGAGAGAACCAACTCTCTGGTTTCTCTAGCACCAACTAGAAGGAAGCACCAACTCCCCGAGTGTTCTAGCACCAACTGGATGGAAGCACCAACTTCCAGTCACACAGGCACCGACCTGTATAACAGAGAACAACAATTCTCCCTTGCACCACCCTGCCACCCTGGTTTCTCTGGCTGCAACCAGATGGAAGCTACAACTCCCTTTGTTTAAGCACCCACTTGAACCTCTGAGGACAACAGTCCTCCCTAGCACCTCCCTACCACCCCAAAATATAAATCTTTTCTAATGAAACTTATCACAGTGATACAATATTTATCATTGGCTTACCAGGCTTATCACTGTTCTGCTATGCTACTCTGCTATCTTGTATCAATGTCTATCTGTCTGCATCTTCCTAGGATTTCTGACCTTCTGTTTTTCTCTACAGGAGCACCTCAACCTTCCTTTAGTGTCTCACTATATTTCTTCACACTTCCTTTCACTTTCTTTGCTTCTTCCTTTCATGCTATGTGCGCCAACTCCATGCCATGCACCATTCCTCTTCACTCCATTTCAGCTACTGCACACTCCTCCTTCTACACTCCTGAACCCCTCACAACAATAGCAACCCATCTCTTCTTTGTTATGCATACTTATAGTCTCTTTGCACCTTCTACATGCTCTCTCGCCATGCTTCTGCATGCTCTCTCCATGTCAAGTGCTCTGCTTGATCATTATCACAACTCTTCAACTTCTCTGGTAGTTAGATCTATCTATCAATTGCCTCTACGAACAATCTTCATTCCACTGGCAGATTCCTTGAGACTCTTCAGCTTCTCTGGCAATCACTCAGAAGTCTCTTTGAGTCCTCTGGCATTAACTATCAGTCGTTTCTAGCATATACACTCTGAAGTGCAACAGTAGCCCTCCGATCTTATTTAAATTCATCTATATCATTGAATTGACTTCATTGAATCTTACATTCATTTCGACATTTCGGCATTTCGGCATTCAACAATTTGGCATTCGTGTGATCAAGTGTCTCGACACTCCAGGTCGCGAACCCCAAAATGGAGCTTGGTTACACTAGCTCCTTTGTCCATCTTCTGTCGATGTGACCAATGGCTATGACCACAGCCTACACCAAAAGGTGTTTTCTCATTTCGACAATTCTTGTTGCGAGGCATCTCGACTCTCCAAGTCACGGTCCCCGAAACTCCGAAATGGAGCTTGTCACTTCAATATTTTTCCCTACAGCTCTTCGACGATGTGACCAACATCAGTGACCGAGTGCTTATCCTTAAAGTGCTTTCGCGATTTCGYAATTCGGCATTTCGGCATCCTTGATGTGAAGATTTCTTTACATTCCATGTCCCGATCCCCGAAAMTCTGAAATGGAGCTTGCCGCTTCGAGTTCTCTTCCACAATTCTTCGATGATGTGACCACCGGAATATGACCACTCTCCAATCACACAAGCACTTCAATCTCCAAATCAACAGTCCTCGATCTGTGGTGATCGGACGACTATCCTCTACTCCGGGACTTCAGCCTTCGGGACTTTGGGGGAGTGAAGGAGTTAAAACTCTTGAAGAAAAAACTCTTGGAGTGAGGTCAGTCTTGCGTCACTCGATGACATGTCATGACCCGAGTGACTGCCACATGTCACTCAGAATTGTGAATTCCAGTGGCCTGAAATGCCAAATCAACTTGACACTTTTCGTTGTCTGATCATGCCACGTGTCATGGTCTTCCACCTGTCCTTTTTGACGTGGTCTGCCACATTCACTTCCTTCTTTCGGGATTTCGACGTTTCACATTTCATGATTTTGGGACTCCTGATGATGAAGAATCTTGACTCTTCCAACTCCTGGTATCCAAACCTCCGGTATGGAGTCTTTGACATTTCGTGATTTCTCATTTTGCGTCTTTGGGTTTCATGACTCCGAGACTTCTGTAGTAAGAGTTCTTGACATCCCCAACTCCCGGTATCTGAAACTCCGAAATGGAGTCAGATGAGCTGTATTTTGGCATTTCGTATTTCGCCTTTTCGGGACTCCTGTGGTGAAGAGTCTCAATGATTAACTCCTCCAACTCCCAGTATCCGAAACTTCGAAATGGAGTCGGATTAGATGTATTTCGACATTTCACATTTCACCTTTTCAGGACTCTTGTGGTGAAGAGTCTCGACACTTAACTCCTCCAACTCCCGGTATCTGAAGTTCTGAAATGGAGTTGAATCAAAGATCCAGTATTTCCTTGTTTCGCATTTCATTGATTCGGCATTTCAACACTCCTGTGGTGAAGTGTATCGACACTTCAACTCCTGGTATCTAGGACTCCGAAATGGAGTTATTTCTCGGTTTGTGAAAATCTTTGTTGATGTGCCTCTTTCAGGATTTCAGGATTTCATATTTCGCAACTTCGGGACTCCTGTGTTGAAGAGTCTCAAATTTTGACTTCTCAATCTCCCGGTATCCGAAATCCTGGTATCTGATACTCCGAAATGGAGTCGGATCATCTTTTCGATCTTGCCTTTTGATCACTGCTGTTCTTCCTTGCCTGTCGGTTTGCCATCAAATAAACTATCTCTTCTGAGCTTACGTTGTCCATGTTTTTCCATCACTGCATACTCTGATCTTACCATCAATGACAAGCACACCTGCCTGATAAACATGCCAACAATCTCCCCCTTTGTCATTGATGGCAACCCTGAATGACTGCGTTAATCTGTTTGGACCTCCAACTGTAGCATCCGGTCCGGACCACTTCTTTTCTCCCCCTTTGACATCAATGTCAAAGAAAACATGCTCCCTTTGAGCTGTTGCAGAATTTGTATTTTAGGAGGTATCAGATATTCAATCAATACAACACTCCCCCTAACAGGATGGAATCTCTTAGGTGTGAGACAGGATGACACCCAGCTTCTGTCGGAGATAATCAAATGGTGTCTTGGCTAGGGGTTTAGTAAATATGTCTGCAATTTGTTCTGTGGTTGGAATATAATGTACCTTAACAACCTGATTGGTGACCTGCTCTCTCAGAAAATGGTATTTTATGGGAATATGCTTGGTCTTGGAGTGGAGTACAGGATTCTTAGACACACTGATGGCACTAGTGTTATCACAATGAATTGGGATCGGTGCTGCATA
>SNQJ01S0012660.1:162787-193036 GCA_010110895.2 Picea sitchensis
ATCTGAGCGACAACATCTCATCCATTCATATGTGTGTTGTCTTTAATTTGTGAGCGCAAAATGATATTTGCTCCGAAACTTAGGATAAGTGCATTATGTGGGTTTTCCCAAATTTTCCCTGTTTTCATCACCATGGGGGTTAGACATCAAACCTTTAAACCTCAAGGATATGGTTCAACATTGATCATCATGCCTGTTTTATTGAGATAAAGCAAACTACCCTATGTTCTAACCTAATCACCTATGACAATTAGCCCAAATTAAACTGTTGGACTAAGAAATTACTCTATCCTGGGGTTATTTGACCAAGATTAGGCAGTTTGGTCAAATTTATTCACTAGCTAACCTAAATCACTTGGCTAATATTAAATAGTTTAGCCAAGATTATTCACTACTCCTATCAACATCAATTTAAAGGACTTGGCCATGTTTAAACTGTATGAACCAAGTCACTGTTATTGCATGGGGCTTTATCCAATTTCTTTTATGCCCTCTTTTATTCTTTTTCTTTCTTTTCTTTTTCTTTTTCTTTCTTTTTTATTTTTCTCATTTTTTTTTTCAAATTATTTGTAGAATGAAAAATCATTTGACAACCAAAACAATATAAGGATAAAAAATTTCAGTCACCGGTTGATCCTATAAATTATAGGGTTATAACAACGGCTCCACCTGGGGATGGTACTCTCCTTGTGAAGTGTCAAGAATCCTGTTTTCTGATGTTCTAAAAAACTTTCTCCATAGTTTCCTTTGTTGCAAGATTTGTTTTATTTTTGAAAATTTGATGACAATGTTCAGTGGCTTAGGGCCTTCTTCGTGAGCTTCAACCATCTGATCCAATTGATTCACTCAAAACTTGTAAGCAAAATGAAATGATTTGTACAATGGAAATGGTGTGACTGAAGGTCCCTACTGAGGAGGTGAATAGTGCTTCAACATTCTGCCATTCATAGGTCTTCCTGGCAGATTGGTGCCATCATTGTTATTGAGCAAGAAAGCATTATTTCCTCTGAATGCGTGAATTATGTAAGGTCCCTTCCATAGGCTGTCGAATTTTCCATGCTTCCCCTTATCCTCATTTTGAGCATCCCATCTCAGAACCAGGTCAGCAAGCTCAAAGTCATCTTCTTTAGTTCTTTTGTTGAAGATCCTTTTAATGCTCTCCTGTACAACCTGAGTTTTGTTGTATACTTCTTCTCTAGACTATTGCAAATGGATCATATGGTTTATCCTTCTTTGGGAGTCGTTCATCTCGACTTGCATCTCTTGCAGCAGTTTCATGACAGGAACCCCTAAGGAGGTAGGAAAAACAACTTCAACGCCATAGACCAACTGATATGGAGACATACCAATTGACCTCTTGGTGGTCAGTCTGTCGGCCCACAGTGCGCAAATCATCTTGTGATGCCATGTCTTTTTATTTTCTTACAATGTCTTCTTAATAATGTTCACTAGGGTTTTATTGGATGACTCTGCCAGCCCATTTCCCTGAGGGTAATAAGTTGTGGAATGTCCCAAACCGATATGATACTGGTTGCAAAAATCTATGAGCTTCTTGGACCGGAAATTAGCTGCATTGTCAGTTATAATTTTCCTTGGACACCCAAAACAAGACAAGATATTATTTTCTAGAAATTTAATAATGATAGAATCAGTAGCTTGCATGCTTGGTACAACTTCGATCCATTTTGTGAAATAGTCCGTAGCAGTAAGAATCCACCTATGCTGGCCCGAAGAGGGAGGATGTATTTCTCCGATAAAGTCTAATCCCCATTGCTAGAAAGGATCTTCAACAGATATTGGTTTCAGGGGCAAAGGAAGGAGTTTCCTTTTTCCCACCTGACATTTATGACACAAAGTCACTTTCTGATGCACATCAACGAATAGTGTAGGCCAATAGAACCCAGCTCTGAGAATTTTATTAGTTGTGGTCTTCCAGCTCAGATGACCGCCACAGTCTCTTGCATGAAAATCCTACAATATTCTGTCAGCTTCATCCTTTAACAGACAATTCAACAAAATACCTCCAGGATCCTTCCAATAGAGATTTCCTTCTAGAATGAAAAATTTTAATGCTTTCAATTTCAAAAACCTAGCTTTAGTTTTGGTCAAACCAGGGGGAGCTCGTAAGTTATGCAAAACAAATATCAGGTCTACGTACCATGGAGAGTTCAGAAATACCTCTTTCACGCTTGGAGTCGCCTTCTCTCCCTGTTCATCTACTGCAGCTAAGAAATTAATATCAAGAGCATGGAAATTTGATTTAGCCATTAACTTTTCTATACCTTGACCTTTAATCAGTTTAGTAGGCTTAATCTCTATGTCATACTCTAGAATGATAGCAATCCATTTTCCTCTTCTGTGGTCTGGATTGTCCTGGGTTAAAATGTCCTTTACTACTGTGTTCAGAACGTATGCGATGGTGTGGGAATGGAGAATATATACTCTAAAATCCTTTATGGATTTTACCAGGGCAAAAACTTGTTTCTCCATTATTTTATAATTCAAAGCAACATCTCTTAAAGATTTACTGAAAAAGGCTATGGGTTTTTCATACCCTTCGTTGTTTTTCTGTCGTAATACTGCTGCAATGGTATGTTTAGAAGCGAAAGAAAAAAGGTAAAAATCCTTGGTGAAGTCAAGACTGATCAAGACTGGAGCCTGTGTGAGTGCATGTTTAACTTGTTCAAAAGACTGCTTGGATTCAGAATCCCATGTTACTTTTGTGTCTTTTTTTAACATGTTGGTGATGTTCCTGAGAAGCTCAGTCAGGTTAGGTATGAATCTTCTCAGAAAGTTTATTTTTCCAATGAAAGACTGTAACTCTTTGATACTCCTTGGGTGTTCTAGTTTCTGAATGGATTCTATTCTGCTAGGATCTATCTTTATTCCGTCCTTAGAGATTATGTGCCCCAACAGTTTACCTTCCTCTAATCTGAAAAGTCTTTTCTTAGGATTCAGAGAAATCCCAAATTTTCTGCATTTCTCAAACACTCGTCTGAGATGTCGTAAGTGCTCATCATCGGATTGGGAATAAACAGTTACGTCTTCCAGATAAATGACAATAAATTTGACAAGTTCTTCCACAAAAGCGATGTCCATCGCTCTTTGGAAAGTGGCCCCAACATTCATCAACCCGAAAGGCATTTTCACATACATGAAGGTACCCCAAGGTGTCATGAAGGTTGTTTTCTCTTGGTCATCTGGGTGAATGAGAACCTGGTTATAGCCTAAGAAACCATCCAGTAAGGAGATTCAGCTGGATCCAACTACCTTTTGTAATATGGGGTCCATTTTTGGAAATGGGTAGTTGTCTTTTAAGGAAACCTTGTTCAGGTTTCGGAAATCAATGCAAAGCCTGATTTCCCCAGATTTCTTTCGAGTTGGGACCAGATTTGAAACCCATTTGGAAAATTGTAAGGGAACTATGATTTTGGCATCATACATCTTTTTGATTTCTTTTTCTATCAAGGGAAGTAACTTGGGATTGATTCTCCTAAGTTTCTGTCTGAAAGGTTGTTGATCTTGTTTTATCGGGATCCTATGTTGTATGATGCTCGTGTCATAAGATTTTAAATCTTCATATCCCCAAGAAAACACGTCCTCTTATTCCTTGAAAAGTTCAATGTATTTGAGTTTCTGCTGAGGTAAGGATTTAGAAATTTTTACTATCCTGGGTTTCTCTTCTGTCCCTATGTTAATGTCTTCAACCTCTTTCCCACTGGCTTCAATTTTAGGTTTTTTAGCTACATCATTAAAATCAAATAAGTCCTCTAACGGAACTAAACCCCTAGGAAAAACATTACTCTTTAAATTAAAAACATCAGACTCTATCTCATCTTTACCTAACTCTCCTGAATCTACTTTATTTACACTGTCATTTCCAAAATTGGATTTATTCACCTTTTCATCATCATTTTCTAAGTCTATGTTTGTACACTCGAAATCATTTTTACATTGTAGAAAATCTTCAATTTGGTCATCATTCCCAAATACCTGCCAGTATCTGATGTTGTCAGGGACAGTCGGTCTGCACTTCACCTCCACCGTGTATGGGTGAGTGGTACGAAAGGGAATCTTGCATGTAGTTGCTGATGTAGCTAACCCATCTGCAAAAATATTCTGTCCCCTGGGCATCACCTACAAATCAAATTCAGTGAAACATTTAAGGGCATCCAAAACAACATTTCTATAAGCTCTAAGCCTGTGATGTTTTGTTGCATACTCACCTTTAATTTGTTTAATAATTAATTCAGAATCGCCTCTTACCATGATTTGTTTGGCACCAACCTTCTTTAGTAACTTCAGGCCGAGCATCAAAGCTTCATACTCGACTATGTTGTTAGTGCATTGAAAATCCAGTTTGTAAGAATGCTTTTCTGAATACCTTGATTTATGATTGTGCAACCAAAATCCCGCTCCAACTCCTTCTTTTCTTACAGCTCCATTGAAATCCATGCTCCAAAAATCTCCTGGCAGTTCTTCGCTTATTACGAGTTTCTTCCCTTTTTCCTTGGTGATTTCTTGGTCTTCGTTCGGGTCAAATGTATCTTCTTCCAGCTGGGATATTTGTTCTCCCATATCGCCATCGTTATACAGGAAGAAGGAATCTAGATTAGAGTGAGCAGAATATAGAGGATAGTTATGTGGCTTTTTCTTGGCTACTGACCATATATTTCATCAGCGTCTCTCTGTATAGTCTTCTCTGTTGTCCGAATACTAGGATGGTGGCATATGACATATCCAACTGCAAAGTGCCTTTCAACTTGGCCCCCCAAGACCTGGACAACAACATACCATATTTCGGGGGAATGTCCGTGACTACCACATCCATAACCATGTTTTTTGCTGGAATCTGAACTAGGGTGATACACAAGTCCTTGATCAACCCGATACATCTAACTTTGCTGGAGTCAAAAGAGTGTAAATCCTTGTAAGGTATGGTAACCTCGAGTCCCATTTTTTCCATCACTGCTTTAGGCATCAGGTTATGAGAAGCACCCGAATCTAACATAGCATTGTGCAGAATCAGGTCGTGTATATTAAGGTTGATGTAAAAAGGAGCGACAGCACCAGTGTCAGTCTGACCATCAACTTCAGGGCCAAAAAGGAGTTCAAGTTGATCATCGGTAAGATTTACCGTGTCCGAATGATTCGTCGATCCAACGGTTAAGGCCTTCGTGCCTATATTAGGCTCAATTCTCAGCGCTTTGATCACCTGCTATCGGTGAGCATCCTTACTCATCAACTCGGAAAGGGGAATGGGAATTTTCACTTTGGCTAATTCCCCTTCAAGGCTGAAAGGAGTAGGAGCTTTTCTTTGGCTCAGCAATTCTGATTTGTCCACCATAGTTTTCAAGGTAGAAGTACTTGGTCAGTTGGTTGATGAAACCTCAGTCTACGTTGATCTTTGTAAAATGGTAGGGTTTCTTTTTGTTGGAGCTTCAACATTACCTTTCTCAGGAATCTTCTTGGTAGAAGGTTCAGAAGTTTTCTTGGTTTCCACTGTTTTCTTCGTTTCGGTTACCCTTTTTGGGGAATTCTCATCTGTCTTTTTACTTCACAGATTGTACTACCTGTGTACCTCCATAATGGCATTTTCAAATGATTGGTGTTCGGTCTCTTCAGATTCCTCACTCACCTCTATTTGAGAAAGAAGGAAAAGTTCTTTCTCTTCCTGAGTAAGGAAAATGGCTTCATTAGCGTGAATGCCCATGAGGTTTATGTGTGTGTCTTTTAATTCTTCAATTACCTCCTCACCCTCGTTGGCATAATTTTCCTGTAGGGGTGGTCTGATCTGTTGATAAAGACCCCTCTGTTCTCTTTGATCCCTAGGATCTCTCTGCCTGATTTGAGGAGGATTTCTTCTGAAGTTAGGATTCTGAATTTCTGGAGCAGGTTGGTTTTCTCTAGGAGGATTTCTTTCGGTTACAATAAGTCTCTCCATCATCCTCTCCACTGCTCTAGCTAAGGAATATAGTTTGGGATCAAAAGAATATGTGGAAGGTTCCTCTTTAATTGTGACTCTCCTTTCCATCCTTTGTCATGCCCTTTTAGCCAACAGGTTGGCCTCTACACTTATTGTGCTTTTCTGCATGTCCTCCAGGGTGGTGGAGTTTCTTTCCCTTAATTGATATGACATATCAATGTCGAAACCGTCAGGGAATTTTATTAGTGCCAAACCTTGTGGGGGTTTAATATCAGTTGGAATCGCATTGTACAGATTGTTGAAGTGGGTACAGTAGTCTTGTACTGTCTCTCCTTGATTCCTTCTGATGTTTTCGTATTCTGACAAGATCTGGAGAGGGTTTTTCTTTACCTCCCATCTGTCCAAAAAACTTCTTTGAAACGTTGTAAGGTCAACCATTGAAGCATCACATAAGCCTTTATACCATTTCTTAACGTCCCCAGTCAGACTCTGTGCAAAAATTCTCATTTGAACATCATCTTCATCCACTTCCTGCAAGTCAAAATAGTCATTCATTTTATCAACGTGTTGTTGTGTGTTCAAGGGTCCTGTACCATCGAACTATGGGAGTCTCGTTTCAGAGTCCTGGGGCATTTCGTGTAAATGTGAAACCAACACCAAGGGACCATATCTGGTCGCCATGATAGGTGGAGGGGGGCGGGACAACAACCTGAATGATAGGTGGGGCGGTGGCAGAAAATGAGGAGGATGTGGGACTAGATGGCACAGAGTGAGCGGTTTGAGGATTTGGAGTGGGAGATAGTACTTCAAGGGTTCAGGGTTGCAGGATGGATGGATCTAAAAAAAATTCGGTCACAAAGCTATTAGATTTCATTCTAAACAGGCTTTGTTAAAAAATGGTGCCGAAGTCGAGATCTTGAAGGGAAACAAGTTCCTCTGGAAGAGAAGGGGACTATGACTCCCGGAATCTTCTGCAATGGTCTTCTTTCTGAGTAACTATTCTGGATTATCAGTTGCTATCGCAGGTTCTGAGTCTAGGTGGGATCGAATATAAGCTCTTTTAGGAGCCAGATTTTTTAATTTTTATATATTTTTATTTTTATGAATCTGAAATTACTATGTACAAGCATTTAACAACCTCTGAACATTATTTCTTTCTCAGATTTATAATTTTTTCAGAAACAAAATTTTCTTCTAGGGAAAAAGAAAACATGGGGTTGAATGTTTATTCATTTCCCCAATATGGTCGCCACTATGTTAACGATCTGTAAATTCCCATAGGTTGTCAGAGTAGAAGAAATTTACAAGAGGTAACTTTATCCAACCACTTCGAAACTGGAATCTAGCCCTACCAGTTTCAAAGAGGGATCTCTCTGTATGATTTAGCTATGTTTTAACTTCAAGATATTAGGCTAGTTAAATAAAATAAGATTGAAAAGGTTTGTTGTTGTTTTTGTTAAGTTGGCTGAAAAGAGTTCACGCCTCCGTTGGGCTATGGGGTATGTATTATAAATATAGAGATCTAAACAAAAACTAGAAGATTCTTTTCACAGGGAAAGATAATGCATTCATTGGATTCTTTAGCAATAAAGTGATGAAAAGCAGGAAATATGAGAATATCAATTAAAGTAAAGAAGCATTTAAGAATTTCTTCACTGTAATATCAGAAAGATAAACATTAATATCTTTCAAAGCCGGAAACAGGGTATACAAATATAAATCCTGCAACATGCGCTACTTTAAAAGATTAGATTAGAAAAACAATATGACAACTGGGAGAGAAAACATTTAACATAGAAAAGAATAACATCACCAATGAACAACATGCGAGAATCCTGTGAAACTTCCCTTTGTATTACTGGAAGATCTCTTGATAAAAATTACAGTCTTTCTGGCTTATAGGGCATAAAGATCAACCCTCGATACTTCAAAGTTTGGAGTATTTATAATCAAAATTACATACGATCCTGTCATTAAAGATCAAGACGTGGCAGTTCTAAATTTAGCTAACTAACTCAACAAAATACAAAAATTTAGGAACTGTTTGATGATGTGTTGAAACTTCATGCTGATTTCTGGGGTAAACCATTGGTGATGCCTCTACACGACTTCGCCTGATTGGATTGCTGACTAGGCTTGGAGACCTCAGCTCTTACTCGATCAAATTGCATAATTCTTCCCATCGAGGGTTACTGGGAACGTTGACTTTGAGCAATATTTGGTATACTTCATCCATCTTTGTATACTTGGCAACAGTTGGCGTGATGATGAAAATGTACTGGATCTCATGTTGTATGCTGATGTCTGACAGGAAAGCTTCTAAGAATGCCTTGCCTGTGATACTGCCTTGTATTCCTGATAATATCGAACTATATTTAGCCACGGTGGCTAGTTTCTTTTTATAATCAGAAAGTGTCATTAACTTGTCATTTATGACCCTTAAGCCAGGGAGGCCTTTCTTTTGCAGAGCTTCAATTTTGCTGAAAAATCTTTGCACTCCTATGTCCATAGCTTGGACCTTTTCCTCCATTTGTATCATCAATCATCTCTTGGTCAGGACTTTCTTGACCGCGAGGATGGTTTATGTCCTATCTTCAATTCTCAACTCCTCTAACTCTTCTCTGGTTTTTGAATTCAGGAATTTAATGATCTCAGTGGCTTCTGTGAGCATCTCTCCCAATTCTCCTCTTATCTTTTCGATCACCTGCTTGCTTCTTTGCACCAGTTTGTTCTGCTCGAACATGATTTGTACCATAGGCCATATTTCATTTATGAAAGATCCTATTTTCCCTTTGATTCTAAGCTGCTGCTTCTTTTTTAGAGACACAAAATGTATGTCATATGAGTTAATCATTTGCCTTATGTACTCTAGAGAAAATATTCTCATGGGTAGGTACTTGGTCAGTCTGTATAGAGCCAACTCGCATCCATAAACTCTGATCTCAGTGTGGTTTTGGTAAAGATACCAATCGCCAGTTTTAACAAGATTTGAGAGGTGCAAGATCCTCTGAATCTCCTCATTTATTCTTGGCTCGGGTCTGCCACTGAGCATGCTCACCACTGGATGGTAAAACTCCTCGATAAACTGTTTGAAACTAAATTCTTTAGAATTTTGCCTGAGTAGTGAAGTCCAAGCTCTTACCCCCTGTGGCCTTCCGTCTTTGTCCATATTCTACATTGAGAAGGAGAATTTGTCCGCTTGAAAGAAAGTGAACATGTAAGCCAGTATTGAGGAATACCGGAACATGCCCTTTTTGGAAAAATTTGAGATTTTTTCACGAATATTGTCCGCCAGGAAAGTACTGTAGTCAAGCTGAGTGGTGGGTCTCTCATCGGTGGATAAAATGGACAGAAAACCCAATATGGGTTCATCCACCCATTGATCCTAAAAATACCCCAGCAGAGCACAGAGCGACGATATGACCTCGTTTCCCTTCACTGAGAACATGGAGGAAGGATACGAGGGATTTGTCTTGGGGAGCTGAGCAGCCTGTGGGAGAAAAAGATCGAAAATTTGAGCTCTTTGGGGGAATGATAGTTTCTGGTATAGTTTCGTGATGACTTCAAGATTGAAAGGGGAGGAGGATTCAGCTCTGGGTATCTACATCATCTGATCGATGGCTTCAGGTGTAATAAAAAACAGATTTTCTCCTGATGAAGATACTATGGCTCTCTGGTCGGGAATGTAGTGGGATTGGAATTTGAGGGCGAATTCGGAGAAATGGTGAACCTGGGGGAAAATATACAGGGGAAGGTTTGATTCCTAGAGTCCAATTTCATCACTCTGGTTGAAGAAAATGTCCTTTAGCCATGACTGTAAATCTGCGAAGTCGAATTCTCATCTGGTATCTATGAATAAATTATCTTTATCTGCCAAATGAATCCTGTCGACATCGACAGGAGGGGGGAGGAAAGGATTTTCCTCGGCTTCTGGTTTCTTTAATTTTGGTGCCATCACTGTCAAAATACCTGCAAGTAAAACAAAAAGTTAGCGTGGACAACTGTGGCTTTGGACAACTGACTGAAACAGAGAGGAAACGGGAAAAATACTCTCTAGAGAGGCGACAGGGTAAATGATGAGGGAATGAAGGGTGAAGGTAGTTTTGAGAAAATGGATACTCGTTGGGCGCGGGAGACAACTCAACAGGCTAATGGATAGGTTAGAGTGTAATAAATTTCCAACGGGTCATTTGGAGCGTGAGATGGTAGGTGACAATGAATGACGAATACAACTGAGTGACATGGAGGGAGTTGATTGGTACTTGACCATGGTGAAGGGACTTGTAACAAGGTGAAAGGACTGACAGAGTAATGAGATGTTATATTTAGGGGAAAATGTGGAAGATGATGTCATGGGGTGATAGGGTATGTTAGACCGTGGTAAGCGGTGGGAGTCTGAACCGATGGATTCCTACCAAGTAGAGGAAAGGGGCCTGCCAGAAAAACAATCCATTCTAGACCCCGCCCCCTCCATTAAAAACAGATCGGTCAGGGGGGTTCGAAAAGTACCATCATCCATCTATCAGTGCGCCTGCTCCTGGATCGTAGATTTGTGCGTGATGTTTAAACAACATTCTGGACCCCCCCCCAACCATTAAAAACAGATCGGTCAGGGGGGTTTGAAATTCAATCTCAGTCGTGAATCTAAGCGTTGGCGCCTCAGCCGTTCATATGCGTTCCTTAGTTATCTCTGATTTCGGATGCCCCCCCCCCCACCGTTAAAGGTAGAACGGTCGGGGGGGATCCGAAAAAGCTTGTTAATCGTAGATCTGAGCGACATCATCTCATTCGTTCATCTGTGCGTTGTCTTTAATTTGTGAGCGGAAAATGATATTTTCTCTGAAACTTAGGATAAGAGCATTATGTGGGTTTTCCAAAATTTTCCCTGTTTTCATCACCATGGGGGTTAGACATCAAACCTTTAAACCTCAAGGATATGGTTCAACATCGATCATCATGCCTGTTTTATTGATATAAAGCAAACTACCCTATGTTCTAACCTAATCACCTATGACAATTAGCCCAAATTAAATTGTTGGACTAAGAAATTACTCTATCTTGGGGTTATTTGACCAAGATTAGGTAGTTTGGTCAAATTTATTCACTAGCTAACCTAAATCACTTGGCTAAGATTAAACAATTTAGCCAAGCTTATTCACTACTCCTATCAACATCAATTTAAAGGACTTGGCCATGTTTAAACTGTATGAACCAAGTCACTATTATTGCATGGGGCTTTATCCAATTTCTTTTATGCCCTCTTTTATTCTTTTTCTTTCTTTTCTTTTTCTTTTTCTTTTTCTTTCTTTTTTCTTTTTCTCATTTTCTTTTTTTTTTTCAAATTATTTGCAGAATGAAAAATCATTTGACAACCAAAACAATATAAGGATAAAAAATTTCAGTCACCAGTTGATCCTATAAATTGTAGGGTTATAACAGAACCCACATCTAACTTTAAGGTTTTCAGCTCGGCCACCAACGACTGCTTTGAGTGACATTTATCGGTGTTATGCTAGGGGATTTTATGGAATTAACACCACTTTCCAATGTATTTCTTCATCTTTCCATTACCCTTATTTGATTGCGACTTGAACTGGTTGTCATGAGGTTTCCCATCCTTTCTCTATCCTTTGTTCTATGGGTTGGGGTTTCCTTTTCCCAAATTTTGCTGTGAGGAATTCGCAAATCCAAACTCCCGCTTCTTCTATTTAAATTTCTTCTCGATTTTGATAGCACATCGATAACCTATGCCTAGTGATGAGATGTCCAAAGAATCCATTTATGTCTGGATGTATATATGAAAACATTTGTAGTGCTTTAGCACTAGATGTTGTTAAGATTTTTTGATACCCAACTTAGTGCACAAGGTATGGAAGAAATTTGTGAACTATGACATTGTCTGGTCTTTTACCTGTTGCAGTGTGGTCCATCTCGTATACTGGTCATCATAGCTTCCAACAAGGTAGTATTGTTCCTTAATATCATCCCTGAAAGAACCCCAAGTGGGTATGACCACATGCATTGTGGATTCCTCAGTGGCCTTTTTCTCGTAATAATTCTTCCACCAATCCTTGACATGGGGGAAAACCTTAAGGATCACAAAGGTAATATTTTCTCTATCGAAAAAATTGTAGACAAAAAAATACCCTTCTATCATATTCAACCATTTATCTAGAGAATCTGCATCTATTTGACCTTCAAATATAGGAATATCGATACTCACCTGTACCTTCAAGGGGGTGTCACCTCCAAAGTGGTTGTTTGAAAAATATGCATCGGTTCTTGGCATATGTCCAAGGATCTGGAAAAAAATATCCATCATCTCATTCCTTTTTCACGTGAGGGCTTCCTCAAGAAATAGTTTAATAGGATCTTGTGCTTCCTCATATCTCTTTTCTTCCACCATGGGAGGCCATCGAGGTCGATGAGGACAGTCCTATAAAGGCCCAACTATTTCAAGTCCTAACTCCTTGTACCCTAACCTTGTTGGGGACATGCACAGAGAAAAAAATAAAGAGAAAAACGCTCTAATACCACTTATCTAGATATCGGAATGGAACGAAATGAAATACATATATATAACAAAAACATAGAGATACAATGAAACTTGACTTCTATTAATAAACATAATATATTGAAACTGCAATAATGCAAAATGAAACAAACTTGATAGAATAATGGTAGCTTATCTCTAAGAAGAGATGTGTTAGCTATGAGGATTTGCAAGAAACTATTTACAATGAGGCTCCAAAGGCATTTTTAACATAAAGCATAAATGAGAAAACCCTAAACATCCAAAACCCCAATCGTGAAAGATGAAATGCCAAAAGGTTTGTGGGCCCTGATGGGGGTAGTTGATACGTCAACTTCCTGAGGGTGTAACTTTTTCATACATTTTCCATTTGGGGTGCTCAATACCTCTTCAAAAAAGTATTTCCGAGTACACATTCTGATCGGACCAGGGGAGATCCTATGACTAACGCCTGGGTCCCGCAATGTCAAAAAACATCATTTAGGGCCTCAAAATGGCCTTGGAAGTTTGGGACCTGAAAACTATAAAAAAAAACTACCAAAATGGAAAATTGTTTTTTGAACCAGTGCAATAGGTGGGTGGCAACTGATGTCCACCTAGGTCATTGTCTCCAAATAACTTGATTGTTATTGAACTATCTCCATTATGTTTTCACTTAGGATCACAGGGACCAATTCCCCCGACAATATTTCAGAGGCAAACAATAGACCAAGATACAAGGGCCCATTTCCTGGAAATTTTGTGTCCTCTCGAAAGGAAAGATATTTGAATGCTGTAGATTGCCTTGAGGACATACTTTGGAGCAGTAAGAGATGAAAATAGATAAAGGGGGAAGCTTGAAAAATAGATTTAACCATAAGCAATATTCATGCTAGATTCAAAGAATGGAACGCCCAACTTTCCAGCTTATTTATCATTCATGAGAGTAAATCCTCCCAAGAGGCTTGCCTTATAGAGTTTTCTACCAAAGGAACCCGAAAATATTTGGAGGGAAGAGTACTTCTTTGAAAACCTAGAATATGTGAAATATTAGCTTGAATAGTAGGAGGAGTATTGAAAAAAAGGATTTGGGACTTAGAATGATTGATGTTTGTTCCTAAGGCGTGCATAAATTCCTAAAGGATATGTTTGAAGGAAAGTGCTTCTCGAACAGTTGCAGTGCCCATAAGAATAGTTTCATCCAAAAACGTTTGCTGTTAGGTTGGCATGTTGTCCCCATAAATTTGAAGGCCCTTCACTCGACCCTCCGATATTGCAGCTTTGATGTACCTTTCAAGCCCTTCTTCCATTAGAATAAAGAGAAAAGGGGAGAGGAGATCCTCTTGTCTTATGCCTCAGGTGCGGGAGAGGGGTTTGGAAAGGGAACCATGGATAAAAATAGAGAAGAAATCATAGGAGGTTAGACTCATCACCCATTGAACCCAATCCTTGGCAAGGCCAAAGTCTAGGAGGAGATGCTTGATGTATTTCCAACTGATCTTTTCAAAGTATTTTGACATGTCTAGTTTTATCATCATGCCTATTTTTTTAGAGGTCTTCAAGGAGTGAATCATTTCATGGGGT
This sequence comes from Picea sitchensis, assembly GCA_010110895.2. Lineage (NCBI taxonomy): Eukaryota > Viridiplantae > Streptophyta > Pinopsida > Pinales > Pinaceae > Picea > Picea sitchensis. The sequence goes on from SNQJ01S0012660.1 coordinate 176,809, forward strand.
AAAATTATGATGTCCAAGATTTTTCGACCTTCGATATAACCCGATTGCATTTGAGAAATGAGGTTGGGAAGGAGAGGTTTTAGGAGGTTCAAAATAATCTTGGTGATAACTTTGTAAATAACGTTACAAAGTGAAATGGGGTGGTATTTTCTATTTTAACGCCCCCGCCCATCTATGATGCAGGAGCATCTCTCCAAGCCAGCTGCACGCCAGCTAGCCAGCACATCAAGTGCGCATTCAATGGAAGGAGAGAGGCGCAACCCTCTCATTTTTCAAAATTTCAAAATTGTATTAAATGATTGTAAGGCTAGTAGAGACAAAAGCCATGCATGTGCGCAGGCTTTAGATAAAGGTTTCCTTAAATGGTTGTAAGGCTAAGATCTAGATCTAATTCAGACTAGACATCCATTCAATGTAATTGAATGAAAATTAATGAGAGTAGGTGAGATGGAGGGAAGAGCTTGAGGAGCCCCTTTTGTAAAAAGATCTTCTTTTGTTTTCAGTCAGTAGAGAAAAGGGTAGAGTTCGAGGCAGAGAAGAACAGAAAGAATAGAGAGAGGAAAAATATTTGTGACTTTGTTACAGTCCGAGCTCACATTGTAAAGAGGCATTTCATATTAATACAATCATAGCAGTTTTTCCTGCATGTTGTTGTTCATGTGTTTGTGAGTTCATGAATAAATGTATTTATATGTTGATGATATGTTGTATATGTATGTTAGATGTGCATCTACAGGGATAGATATATTTTCCTATCTAAGAGTTCTTTGATTTCAGGTCTGGATTCTTTGTGGTTTCATGCAAGAGTGCATGACAGAGTACTATGGTTTCTAAAATCCAGTGCATAGAGTGTACTTCTGAATTCTGCAGAATTTCAGACAAAGACGTGCCAAGAGGGCGCACCAGAGGAAGTCATTGACTCAAGGAGGAATCCTCGAGGTTGTTGAACACCTTGAAGGAGAAACTGTGCAGAGTTGAGCACAGAGAGGAGAAGCAGAATTGTTGAGAATTCTGTAAAGGCTCTGCCAGGAGGGCATTGAGAAAATGCACAGGATGCATTGAGGAGAACTCTATTTTGAGTTCAGTGAGAGCACAGAGTCACTGAGGATTCTAGAGAACCCTTCCAGGTGGGCATTGAGTTGGTACAATTGTGCATAGAAGGAACTCTTGTTTGAGTTTAGAGAGAAGAGAAGTGTCACAGGAGGAGACACTCACAGGGTTACTGAATACTCTGTTAAGCTCAGCAAGGAGGGCTTGAGCAGAAGGTCATCAAGAGGAGACCAGATTTCCCTTTGAGGACACAGAAGGGTGAGTCCCCTAGAGGCTCGGGTAAATAAATCTCAGGAATGATAGTGCCTTAGCGCACCGAGTATTAACAAAGTGAGAAGAAGGTCGAGAAACCCTTTGAGGTTTCATAGTCGACAAAGCTCAGGAGGGATAACATTCCTAGAACGCAAGCGATATCCAAAGTTATTGAGTTCACAGAGGAAGAAAAGGTCGAGGCCTTTGAAACTTCAGAAAATCTCCCAAGGGGAGGGAGGAAGTTCTCAAGCTCAGGAGGAAGCACAACTGTCGTTAGATCAGCTGGAGAGACGAGATCTGGACCATCAAGTTTCACGTCCAAACAACAGGAGGAGAGAGCGCAGAAGATTATATCTGGGCCATCAGATCTAGTACAAAGGGCCGATAGCCATCGGATCTAGAGGAAGGTGCACAGAGTTTAATCTCTGGAATCTGCATAGAAGAGAAGAAATGGATGGTGGAGACGCTTCGTGGAGNGCAGATTAGAGAGAAGGTTAAAGGGAGTGTCTTTCGATACTCAAATCTCAGGAGGAGTAGCGACCATTGGATGAGAAGAAACAGGAGCTGTTGATTCCCTTTTGGAGTGGAATTTTGGCCTTTCGGTATTTTAGGGTTCGACATTTCGGCAATTCCGATGACAAGGGACTAGGGCACCTTGCGTTGAAAATATTGAAGTCGTGAAACGCGATGTGTCTTTGGAGTTGAGCCCATTTTGGCATTTCGACATTTCGGGGTCCAGGAAGTAGAGGAGGCTGTGATTTTGGAATCGAGAGATCCAAACTCCCGGTTCACGAAATCCCGAAAAGAGCGGAGCCATTAGGTTTATTTCGGAATTAGGGACTAGCGCGACAAGTGATTTGGGGTCAAGAGTTGTGAACTCCCGGTACGCGAAATCCCGAAGAGCGAAAGGAAAAAATCCCGAAAGGTTGAGGGACAATAGTTGTTGGGCCCCAATCGAGTTTCGAGGTTTCGAGATTCAAGGCGTAGAGTTGTGTGGTCAACACAACTCCTGAAATCACGAAGAAAGAAATGCCAAAAGGTGGTGGCCATTGACAGATTTGGAACATTGAGCACCCAGGAGGATCGTCGAGATTTAGGGATCCGGGTGTTCGAAAGGTCAAGAGTCGGGAGACCTGAAGTCCCAACTCACGAAACCGTGAAGTAATCGTGATCGTCGTAGGAAGGAGGAAGCATAACTGTTGGATCTAGTCTGCACAAAAAGCCATTAGGCCCTTTTTTGGGTTTTGACATCCAGAAGGATAGGGAGCTGGGGAGAGCCCGCATGCAAGAGTCCCGAACTCCCGAAACACGAAAAATGTGTTGCTGAAGGCCTTGGGTCACAGCCCAGAATCACGAGAAAGGAAGGGGCTGATCGTGAAAGGAGCCAGCGCCGATTTGTGTGTTTTTTCAGAACAGAGAAGAGCACTAAAGGATGAGCGCGTGCATAGGTTTTCTCAAGGCCTATGCCAGAGAATTAAAGGGACCTGGGGATTTGTTCAAGGGTTTCTAAAAAGACCCCAAAGAGCTATTTCGGCTCAGGAAAGAGAACGATCCAGATATCGGGAGGTCGTAGACCCTACGAAGGTAGGGGGTCTGCAACAAGTGGTATCAGAGCCTGATTTTGTCTGTATATTTCAGGCAAAGGGAGCTAGAGGAAAAGGAGTAGTCTGATACACACCAGCAAGTGGTATCTGAGTGGGAATTCGCTTGTATCCTGTAGGCGAAAGGAATATGGGGATACTCTCAGGCCTAGAGTGATCCATAAGTTTGTCAGGTGGGCATATAGAGGATGAAGATGGATACTGAAGGCCATGGGCGTGGTCACAGGGAAGACCACAAGAAAAAGAAAAATCTAGAGATGGATCTGGAACTTGCTGAGGTGAGGGAAAGAATGGAGGAGCTTGCACTGCGGGTGCATTAGAACGCAAAGATGCCTTGGGTGTATGAATGGCCTCTGAGGAGGAAAGAAAAGTGGCTAGTCAAGAATTTGTTGGCCAGAAGACAACAAAGGCTATTGAGGAGGTGGCTGAGGTATGTGGAAAGCCTCAGGGCCACAGAGGAGATGGTTCATGCCTGTGAACCAGAAGCTGGGAGAAATATTAGTAATGATGAAGAGGAGAGATCGAGCAGAGATCTCATAGACTACTAGGTGGGAAGAGATGGACTTTCAAATTACCAGGTGGGAAATAGAAACAGATCAAGTGAAGGTCTCGTATACTTCCAGGAGGGCGGTGATGAAATTTCAATTTGCCAGGAGGGAACTGAGATGGGATCGTCTAATCTCATAGACTGCCAGGTGGGCAGAGGAAGAGGAGAAACTCCATATTGCCAGGAGGGAAAGGGAGAGAAGATGAGGCCATGTGAGAGTCTCATGAACTCAGAGGTGAGTTCATATCAACGAGGAATGATGATAGAGGAAGATCAGAAGAGCATTCTGATGATTGGGGGAATAGAGGTATTCCTGCCACATCACCTAGCTGAGGCGAAAAATTGTGTTGCCAATGCAGCAACAACAGAAGGAAAACCAGTTGTGACTGTCAGGGAGAAAGAAGAATCGGAGAAGACATCAAAATCTACCCCAGCAGAAGAAGAGCATTCAACAGAAATGCTCAAAATTTTCAGTCAAGAGGTTGAACAAGGGATAACTACAACACTGGAAGTTGTAGCAGAAGAAGAGCATGAAGATAAGATTCTCACTCCATGGGAGAAGGAGTTAGAAATGATTCATGATTGGTTGAACCATCCAGAACCAGTAGACGACTTCCATGAGAAGACAGTCATGCAAATGATAGTAGAGGAGAATTCTGAGGAATCGCTCATAACTTTCAGCCAGGGAGCTGAACATATGATAATTGTAGTGTCGAGGTGTGCAGCAGAAGATGAAGGAGAATTCTAGTCTGAGGAGCAACTGGAGGAAGCTGGAATTCAACCAGCACAAGGAGAAATGACAGAATCAAGTCTATCAGAGTAGATGACTAAACAACAGATCAGTCAAGATAAGACTGCAGAGCTGAATTTTGCAGCAGGGTGGCAAGTTGAGGCCACAAAGGAAGAAGATGACATGCGAGATATAGTTGATCTACCCATTTGCAGGGAAGAAGTGCAGTGGAGCAGGCTGCAAAAGGAGAGCCAGTACTGGGAGAAGCTAGACAAGATAATTGAGGAGATCAGAAGGCTGATGATCAGATCAGCAGAAGCGGTCAGCAAAGAGAAGTTGAGCAGAGGGGAACCTGCCATAGCAGTAGGGCAGCAGAAGCAACAACAACAGTGAAGCAATGGAGCGGATGGACAACTCCAAAGAACTATTTTGGATCCAAGTGGGTTTCGACAGCCATGCTGGGAAGCTCATGAGCAGGAGCTCATGAATTTCTCACAGCAAAGGAGTATGATGCAGGAGCATCGCTCCAATCCAGCTACGCGCCAGCCAGCCAACACATCAAGTGCACATTCAATGGAAAGAGAGAAGTGCAACCCTCTCGTTTCTCAAAATTTAAAAATTGTATTAAATGATTGTAAGGCTAGTAGAGCCAAACGCCATGCATGTGCGCAGGATTTAGATAAAGGTTGCCTTAAATGGTTGTAAGGCTGAGATCTAGATCTGATTCAGACTAGACAACCATTCAATGTAATTGAATGAAAATTAATGAGAGTAGGTGAGATGGAGGGAAGAGCACGAGGAGCCCCTTTTGTAAAAAGATCTTCTTTTATTTTCAGTCGGTAGAGAAAAAGGTAGAGTTCAAGGCAGAGAAGAAAAAAAATAATAGAGAGAGGAAAAAGAGTCATGACTTTGTTATAGTCCGAGCTCACATTGTAAAGAGGCATTTCATATTAATACAATCATAACAGTTTTTCCTGCATGTTGTTGTTCATGTGTTTGTGAGTTCATGAATGAATGTATTTATGTGTTGATGATATGTTGTAGATGTATGTTAGATGTGCATCTGCAGGGATAGATAGATTTTCCTATCTGAGAGTTCTTTGATTTCAAGTTTGGATTCTTTGTGGTTTCATGCAAGAGTGCATGACAAAGTATTGTGGTCTCTGAAATCCAGTGCATAGAGTGCACTTCTGAATTCTATGGAATTTCGGACAAAGATGTGCCAAGAGGGTGCACCAGAGGAAGTCATTGACTCAAGGAGAAGCCTCAAGGTTGTTGAACACCTTGAAGGAGAAACTATGCAAAGGAGAGCACAAGGAGGAGAAGCAGAATTGCTGAGAATTCTGTAAAGGCTTTGCCAGGAGGGCATTGAGAAAATGCACAGGATGCATTGAGGAGAACTCTATTTTGAGTTCAGTGAGAGCACAGAGTCACTAAAGATTCTGGAGAACTCTGCTAGGTGGGCATTGAGTTGGTACAAGTGTGCACAGAAGGAACTCTTGTTTGAGTTCAGAGAGAAGAGAAGTGTCACAGGAGGAGACTCTCACAGGGTTACTGAATACTCTGCTAAGCTCAGCAAGGATGGCTTGAGCAGAAGTTCGTTAGGAGGACACCAGATTTCCCTTTGAGGACACAGAAGGGCAAGTCCCCTAGAGGCTTGGGTAAATAAAGCTTAGGAAGGATAGTTCCTTAGCGCACTAAGTAACAACAGAGTGATAAGAAGGTCGAGAAACCCTTTGAGGTTTCACAGTCGACAAAGCTCAGGAGGGATAGAATTCCTAGAACGCAAGCGATATCCAAAGGAATTGAGTTCGCAGAGGAAGAAAAGGTTGAGGCCTTTGAAACTTAAGAAAATCTCCCAAGGGGAGGGAGGAAGTTCTCAAGCTCAGGAGGGAGCATAGCTGCCATTAGATCAGCTGGAGAGACGAGATCTGGACCGTCGAGTTTCACCTCCAGACAACAGGAGGAGAGAGTGCAGAAGATTAGATCTGGGTCGTCATATCTAATACAAAGGGTCCATAGCCATTGGATCTAGAGGAAGGCGCACAGAGTTTAATCTCTGGAAGCCACATAGAAGAGAAGAAACAGACAGTGGAGACGCTTCATGGAGAAGTATGAAATGTTGTGAGCCGTTAGATCTCGCAGATCAGAGAGAAGGTTAAAGGGAGTGTCTTTCGATACTCAAAGCTGAGGAGGAGTTGAGATCATTGGATGAGAAAAAACAAGAGCCGTTGATTCCCTTTTGGAGTGGAATTTCGGCCTTTCGGTATTTCGGGGTTCGACATTTCGGCAATTCCGATGACAAGGGACCGGGGCACCTTGCATTGAAAATCCCAAAGTCGGGAAATGCGACGTGTCTTTGGAGTTGAGCCCATTTCAGAATTTCATCATTTCGGGGTCTAGGAAGTAGAGGAGGCTCTGATTTTGGAATCGAGAGTTCCAAACTCTCGGTTCACAAAATCCCAAAAAGAGCGGATCCGTTAGGTTTATTTCAGAATTTGGGACTAGAGCGACAAGTGATTTGGGGTCGAGAGTCGTGAACTCCCGGTATGTGAAATCCAGAAGAGCGAAAGGAAAAATTCCCAAAAGGTTGAGGGATAATAGCCGTTGGTCCCCAATCAGGTTTCAGGGTTTCGGGATTCAAGGGGTAGAGTTGCGTGGTCACCACAACTCATGAAATCACGAAGAAAGAAACGTCGAAAGGTGGTGGTCGTTGACAGATTTGGAACATTGAGCACCCAGGAGGATCGTTGGGATTTCGGGATCTGGGTGTTCAAAAGGTCAAGAGTCAGGAGACATGAATTCCCGACTCATGAAACCATGAAGTAATCACCACCGTCATAGGAAGGAGGAAGAAGGACTGTTGGATCTGGCCTACACAAAAAGTCGTTAGGCCCTTTTTTGGGTTTCGGCATTCAGAAAGAAAAGGAGCCGGGGAGAGCTCGCATGCAAGAGTCCCGAACTCCTGAAATGCGAAAGACGTGTTGCTGAAGGCCTTGGGTCACAACCCAGAATCACAAGAAAGGAAGGGGTTGATGGTGAAAGGAGCCAGCGTCGAGTTGTGTGTTTTTTCAGAACAGAGAAGAGAGCTGAAAGCGGAGCACGTGCATAGGTTTTCTCAAGGCCTGTGCCAGAGAATTAAAGGGACCTAGGGATTTGTTCAAGGGTTTCCAACAAGAGCCCGAAGAGCTATTTCAGATCAGGAAAGAGAACGATCTAGATACCGGGAGGTCATAGACCCTGCGGAGGTAGAGGGTCTGCAACAATCAATCTCACTACCGAGAAATGCTACTATGCGTAACATTCCCATAAATTTATATATAACATGCATATTAAATCAAATTAACTCATTTAACCAAACAATATAGACTAATCATAGGATTAGTGCTAACATACATAAATAATGGAATTAACAGTAAATATCGTTGCAACGGAATACATGATAATTTCACAAGCATCACATACATGCATTTTAACTGAAACTAAAATACATAATGATACTTATCTTTCAATTGGAATAACACCACCAACTGTGTGCAGACCTTCCATGAACCTCCCAGCCTTGGACCATGCTTCTCATCACGCTCAGCAGTGGGTCACCCCTGATCTAGGACCAAGCTCCACCTAGGGCAAGGGAATTCTAGACTAGGCTGAGGTTACAGGAAAAATGCACAAAGAAACCAGAAGGATTCTCTCCAGGAGCCTTCTTACGCCCAATAATCACGGAATCTCATTCCCCACATGCTTGTTCCACCTGGGATTATACACCTTCAAAAGCACAGTCCATCGGTGCTTCACCTCCCTCTCTGGGTCTCGTCAATGGGCCGGATCATGAATTCTCAAATATCTGTAGCTAGTGATGGACTCTCTTTGGGAGAAAACCACTTCCCAACAGACTCTCTCACCTGGAGAGAGTTTCTCATAGGCCTGACAACCTGCCTCTTCTGCCACAGGCCTGACAACCCGATTCTTCAGCCAATTTCAACTCAAAGCCCGCAAGGTAAGGATAATAGAACAACAATCGATCAACACCACTCAGGAAACGAGAAGGTCGCAACCCCAAAATAATTAAGGTATGAACTCAGCTCTGCGAGGGAAGATAATACATTTCACAAGACACACAAGAGACACAGCTCAGCCCACGAGTTTTCCACTGGTTTTCAGAGGTGCCTGGCTATGCATATGTCCAACGCAGACTCAGCACGGGTTCAGACGGAGGATGTCTTGGCTTCTCAGGTTGACATCTCGATTTTCTAGTTTTTAGAGTTGTGTGAGGGTATCCAGAGATCAGACGCAAAGGATGACAGAATGAGGAGAAAACCTCCTCCACGTATGACTTCTTCAACTTTAACTGCATGCGCTCAGGTTGACATCTATCTTCCTGGAGCTGCATGCACTCCATTTTTCATATGTTCCTTTCCAGGAACTTAGGACAACACTCAACGATTTTCCACCTTAGCCTTTTTGGAAATAATAATAAATTATTATCCATTTTAGAGGTAATCCCCCTAGCTTATCCCCTAGGCCCAACACTTAGCCTTTCTTTCCACCTTTCATCCCACTTTCCCTTACCCACTATGTGGAATCTTAGTTCCCCATCACTCTTTCTTCGTGGTCGGTCTGCATGCAGCGATGTTTATATTTTTATTAATGTTCTGCATACTTACATATACAAAAATAGGCTCCTAGATTTTAACACTTAGGCTCTCCGGCCTAATAAACACATAAGCCCACCAACTTATCAATACTCGGCTCACCAGCCTACAAAACATGACTACAATTCATAAACATGATTACAATTCATAATATAACCTAGGGCACTACCAGGGAATATTACAATCCCCTCCCCTTATTTTTTCGTTGTCCTTAGTGCAACTCTTTGCACAACATCAACAAGATTTTCAAAATCTTCAAAAAGATGCAGGCATTCTTCCCACATAGCATCCTAATGCTCCCATGTCATGTCCTCGGGACCATACTAGGTCCATTGGACCTTTACAAGCCATATGGCTCTATTCTGGAGTTGTTTGTTCTTCCTATCCAATATGCGCACAGTATGTACTTGCAAGATGCCTTGTTTCTCCACCTAAATCACATTCCAATCAATTACATGATTAGCATCAGGTGTATATTTCTTAAGAAATGAAACATGAAACACATTATGTAAAGTCATGGATGCACGTAATGCAAGCATATATGCAACTAGCCCAATCCTTTCTAGGATTTCAAATGGCCCACAAAATCCAATTGCCAACTTGGCGTAGTTTCCCAGCTTCAGGGAACTTCTATTGGATTTTGCTTTCAGGAAAACATGATCACCCACTTTAAACTCTCTGTGGGTTCTGTTTTTGTCAGCATAACTTTTCTGCCTGTCTTGGGCAACCTTTAAATTCTGCTTAATTTTTATCATTTGTTCTTCCATTTCCTTGAGCAACTCTGGCCCAACTACTTCCCTATCAGCTGGATTATTCCAGATTACTGGATTATTTCACTTTCTTCCATAAATTTCTTCAAATGGGATCATCTTCAATGATGTTTGATACCCATTATTGTAGGCGAATTCTACCAAGTGCAGGTAGTCTTCCCATTTCGATGGTTTGTCCATCACATACATCCTTAGCGTGTCTTATATTACTCTATTCACCCTCTTTTTCTATCCATCAGACTCAGGATGATAAGTTGTGCTAAAGTTCAGATTCGTTTTGAATCCTTTGAACAACCCTTCCAGAAATTTGAGGTAAATTTCGGGTCTCTGTCAGACACAGTTGTCTTGTGAATTCCGTGCAATTGTGCCACTTCCTTCACAAATATGTTGACAACATTCACTGCCTTATGAGTAGTCTTTAACATAATGAAATGGGCAACTTTCGTAAGCTTGTCCACCACCACCATGATTGAATCATGTTGCTTGCTAGTTCTGGGAAATCCTATGATGAAATCCATTGTCACCACTTCCCACTTCCACTCAGGAATGGGTAAAGGTTTCAACAACCCTGCTGGGTGTCTGTGCTCAGCTTTAACCTTCTAGCACTCCATACATCTAGTGATGTATTCATAAATCTCTTTCTTCATACCTGGCCAAAAGTAATGGCTCTTGACTGCTGCCATAGTTTTCTGATATCCAGGGTGCCCTGCATAAGTCACATTATGTATTTCATGTACAATCATAAGTTTCAAGTCCTGGACATTAGGTACATAAATTATGTTTTTGTACAGAAGTGTTTCGTCAGTTTCCAATTTATAATTTTCCACTTTCTTTGGCATCTTTCCTTGTTGTAGCTTTGCTACCAGCTCCATGTACTCCAAATCTACATTTGCAACTTCCAAATTTATGCCCTTAATATCATTTCGGTACATGATAATGGTTGTAGCATGTAATTCGTGTATTCTCCTGCTGAGTGCATCAACCACTTTATTCTCCTTCCCTTTGATATGCTTGATATCAAAATCGTACTGATAGAGAAACTCCAACCACCTACTATGTCTAGCGTTCAGGGTTGGCTAATCTAACAAGTACTTCATATCGTTATGTTCTATCTTCAATTCAAACCTCCTTCCCATGAGGTAATGCCTCCATTTATTTAGAGTGTGTAATATAGCTGCCAACTCCAAATCATGAGTTGCATAGTTCCTTTCATGCTCTTTCAACTTTCTAGATTCATAACAGACTACGAATCCATTCTGATTGAGGAATCATCCCAGTCCTTCTTTGCATGCATCTGTGCACACCATGAAATATTCGTTCGGATTTTCAATCCCTGGGATTGGAGCACTGGTTAAAAACTGCTTCAATCGCTGGAATATTTTCTCACATTCTTCTATCCACTGCAATTTCTTCTCCTTCCTTTGTAAGGAAGTGATAGGGTGAGTTATCCTCGAGAACCCTGTGATAAACATTATGTAATAACCAGCTAGACCAATAAAGGATCCGACTTCTGTCACATTCTTTGGTGTTGACCATTCTCTAATGGCCTCAATCTTTTCAGGATCTACAACTATCCCATCCTTCAAAATAATATGCCCCAAGTAATGGATCTGGTCCTGATAAAACGAGCACTTGCTCAAATTTTCATATAGTTGGTGCTCTCTTAGGACCTACAACACCATCCTCAGATGTTGCTCATGCTCTTCCTCTGACTTGGAATACACCAGAATGTCATCTAGGAACACTATGAGAAACTTGTCTAGATAGTCCATGAATACACCATTCATTAGGCACATGAAAACGATGGGTGCGTTCGACAACCCAAAAGGCACCAATGTGAATCCATAGTGACCATACCTTGTTATAAAGGTAGTCTTGTTGATGTCTTCATCCTTTATCCTTACTTGGTGATATCCCGACCTGAGATCTATCTTCAAACATATCTTTGCATCCTTCAACTGATCGAAGAGGTCATCAATCCTCGACAGAGGATATTTGTTCTTTATAGTTACTTTGTTCAATTGTCTGAAATCGATACACAACCTCAGTGTTCCATCCTTCTTCTTCACTAACAGGATTGGGGCACCCCAAGGTGACACGCTTGGGCATATATACCCCTTCTTCAGAATCTCTTCAAGCTACAATTGCAGTTCTTTCAGCGCCGACGTACTCATTATGTAAGGAACTTTCAACACTAACGCTGCTCCAGACCTCAAGTTTACAGAGAAATCAATATCTCTCTTCAGGGGTATTTCGGGTACCTCCCAAAATACATCTTCAAAATCCTTTAGTACCACATGATCTCCAATACTTGACACCTTATCCTTAGGTGTTTCCTCCACATGGGCTGCAATTAATTGGCAGCCTTTCCTGTAGCACTTCTTCAGCTGCATTGTTGAGATTTATCGGATAGCAACAACTCTGGTAATTCCTTTGACTATTTTACGATTTCCTTCCTCATCCAGGCAAGTGAATGCCTTGTTACGATAGTCCAAGATATCATGGTGTTGGTCCAACTAGTAAATCCCAATTAGAAAATCATAAGAACCTAAAGTCAGAACATTCAATTCATCCCTTGTGCTCAATCCATTCATGCCCACTAGAAAGGACTTAACTAACTCAATGAATTTTCTCTTGGTTCCTGTAGCCAGTTGTACTAACCAAGACTTTTCATGTTTTCTTCTCGATAAATGCAAACTTTCCACCACTCTAGGATCTACATAACTATGGCTACCCCTAAATAAATTAAAATAGTAAAGGCATGGTTGTTGATCATACCTTCCACTTCAATCATGTGCAATTGATATTAAGCTTGCTTGTTGTCCAAGGCTGCATAGATCCTTGGCATTCTACTGCCCATGTCCTCCATTGTTTCATCTTCCTAAACATTATGGAAATCTCTCACTTTTCCATTTTTGTGGGGACAATCTCTGTACTTATGGTCTCCTTGACAACCCCACCACTGAATGGGCGTCTTCCTTGGCCTTTGCTCCCCCACGTCAGCCATTCTCGACTCTCTAAATGATGGTTTTCCTTGAGGATTGTTTCTGAAAAAGGGTGGCTTAGCTCCCTTCTTCCTTTGATCCATATTGAAATTCTTCTTGTCTTCCCAAGCCTTCCTGAAAGTAGGCTTCTCTCCTTGCTTCTCATATAAGAATTTTTCTCTCCTTATAGTTTATTCCATAGTCTTAGGGTCATCATACTAGATCTTGTCCCCAATGGAAGGTGAAAATCCACTTAGATACCTATGAATCTTGATAGTCTCATCCTTGATGAATGGAACATACTTTAGCAATTCCAAAAATCTTCATTCGTATTCATCAATGGACAGGTTGCCCAGCTTGAGTTCAAATAACTCTTTCATCTTTATGTCGTAGTATTGTTTAGTCAAGTATTTATTCTCGAAATACCTATTGAATTATTTCCAATTGATATCTTTCTCTATAATGTGCTACACCTACACAAGTTGATCCCACCACATGGATGATTTTCCTTTCAGTTGATACATTGTAATTCTTCCTTCTGCATGAGAGGAATAATTCTACAGTTGGAAATATTTCCGCATGCCAAGCAACCATGTTTCGACATCTTCCTCCTTGTGTTCACCATCAAACGTAGGAAGATTAATCTTGTTCATTTCTCCCTTTAGTTCATCCACTCCAGATCTCCTATGATTTCTGGTAGGAGATGGGCTTGAACTACTATGTGCTCTCCTCTTGGAGTGGCCTTGGGAGTGATGATGGTGTCTACCACCACTCCTGGATCTTCCTTTCTCAGAAGTCTTGTGACTCCCCATTTTGTTCGATTCACTCTCCTTATCCAACTTATTTTCTATTCTCTCCAAAATCTTCATCAACTTTAAGTTGAATTCTCCCTGTTTGTCCTGGGATTTCCTGATCTTTCTGCTATTTTCTTGGTGAGTTTGGGCATATTTCTGCAATCTTTCAATGATTTTCATCATGTTTTCATCCTTATCTATCTCTTCTCCATGTCCATTGGAGTTCAATCCTTCAACTCCAAAATGGACATCCATTCTGTTTGCTTCATTCTCTAAATTGGAAGCATTATGTGTCTTTTCCATTCCTCTATACCCAGTGTCAATTCAATGCAGTCTTGACACTCGTTGAAATCCACAAACACAATGTGCAGTCAACCAGAATTTTCCAGGCCATCATTCCTTATCAAATCCTACAGAATTCATAAACCACCACGATTTAAGGAAACATTCAGTTTTCATGAATTTTCTGAGCTATGCTCGACTCTACAACAATTCCAGGCCCTAGCCCCTTTTCTCTTAGCCTCAACCCATGCAACCAAGGGCTATGACCAAATGCTAGATCAATACATGCTTAGTCAGGACTTTGGATTCCGAAGTCTTCATAATACATCACAACAGACTTTCGGTAGTTCCGAATTAGAGAACTTGTGAAGTAGGGTGGATCAACGGTCCACGTCTACTCAGCATCCAATGAATGACATTCATGGTGGTACTTCTTCCATCGAAGCTTCGAGACTTCGGGACTTCATAGCTTTGGGTATCAGAAGCCTTCACACTTACTTCCTTCCAATCTTGCGACTTCCAAACTTTCGACTCCTCTATCCTCCGGGTCCACAACACAACTGTCCCCAACCATGGTGGTGACACGTGGTGCACTTAAGAAGGTCCATGTCACCCTAGGCGATGCCATCTAGCCCCAGTGAATCTATGTTTTCCTTCGGGACCCACTTGCATGTGGCACACATTCCATGTGTCCACGTCCATCCAAGTGGTGTCAACATGACCCTCTACTTCATCTTTTTGAGACTTCGTGATTTCGGGCTTCAGGAGTTTGTGCATCAACACATCCCACTTCTCCCAATAGCAGAACTCTGAAATTATGATCTACCGCAAGATCTAATGATCAGTCTTCTTATGAGATCTACAACGTAGATCTCTTCCAAAACCTCAGAGTTTTGGGTTTCAGAGGTGTTCACCTCTCCTCACTTCCCATCTTCCGACTTCATGAATTCTGAAGGGTTCTCACGACTAACTCGAGCGTGACTCCTCAAAATCTAATGGTCGAGATCTACCCTCAGATCTATGGTGTAGATCTCTTCTATGACCTCGGAGCTTCAGATTTCAGAATTTTTCACCTCAGTGCACCTTGCTTCTCCCAATTTTCTAACTCCGAAAGGCTTTCAAGATATCCTTCCTGCACCTTCTCCGGATCTAACGGTCGTAAAAAGGCTTTCGTTCCTTCCGATTGGATCCCACGGCCCACATTACTCTGCGGTCCAATACCAATTTTTTCCATGGTTTTACGACATCGCTACTCCCCCTGAGATTCTTAACACAACCAACTAACCCCTTGGCACTCAGACACATTCTAAGTTTCAAAATTGGTTCCATTTGGACACCATTTCCACTCGAAACCTCGGGTCCAAAGACCACTTATCCAGCCCATTCAGGCTCAACGTTGAAACCTTGGGTCAGAACTTGAGTTTTTCTCCATTTCAAAAAAAACTCCTTCTGAAACTTTTGCTTCAACTTCCACTAACATGGTCGATCTAGGCTCAGTGTTGTAACTGTTGGAAGATTGGTTGTTGTCATTGATGTAAACCCTAGTCATGGGTTTTGGACCGCAAGATTGATAAAGTTATTTGGACATGAAGGACAATGCACATGCATATACAACACCCATGAATGGATAGTATACATCATGTTGTTTCCGGTGGTATGTGGTACGTCATGTGGATCCTCATGGTTGAGGAGAAATGAATTTTTTAAGATGACAAAGTGAATTGAAGAAGGAAGTACATGTAGGCCCTGAAGATAATTAAAGAAAAGAATTAGAAAATAAGAAAGTGCCAGGTCGACCCTAATGTTAAAATTAAAGGACATAAATGGTATAAATAAACATCATTATACATTCATTTTGATACAATTCAAATTTTAGAGGAAATAAGAAGTAAAGAAGGCCGGATTTCAAGGGAGCATGAAGTCTTTTGGTGATGTGTTCTAAGGTATGTTATTTTCAGGTCATCTTACCATTTTTGATATAACTTTTTTTCTAGAAATATTCAGATGGTGAAATCGCTATGGTATTGAGAAGACATATCAAGGTACCTCTGGTAAAAATTTTAGCTCTTGATTCGATATAATTATGGAGATACACTATGTGGAAGATAGGGTTTTTGACTAATCCTGAAGCTAGTCAATAAACAGGTGTTCTAGGTAAAATAGTCATAACGTATTCATAGAGAATCCAAATTACATGGAACAAATTTCATTGGAAAGAGTACAGACTTTAGTTTCTTGTATGCAAGTTTCAAAATTGGATGTTAAATATTGAGCGTATGGCATTATGTACAAGTTCAGTCCCCTGAATAGACCAGAATTGAATAAAGTCTACCATTCTTTCTATAACTTCTTTTTGGGGAGGATTCAAGGAGTGAAACTTCGAGGAGTTTTAGAGAATACATTGAGTAATATTATATATAGGATCAGAGTACTCCAACAATTGAATAATTGCAAAAATTGAAGAAGTCTCAGGAAGCATTATCGGGTTCTATGTGATGATTGGTTGATGGTGATGATTTAATGTAAAGTTTTATTATCTCTCATATATTCTTGGGTGGAAGGA
>SNQJ01S0012661.1:0-18267 GCA_010110895.2 Picea sitchensis
TTTTGGAATTTCATGGTAATTTTGTGTGATTGTAATAATTAGAGGTTATTCCCACCTAATTATAATATCGAGTTTAGGGATATGATACTATAGGGATGTATTGGAAGTACATCATCATGGTACATTATTATTTTTTTCTTCTATGGTGATGTTTGAGAGGTAAATAAATGATATCCATATATGTGAGAAGCATTAGGAGAATTTTGAGGTAAAATTGGCTCAAATAAAATGTACTATCAAAATCAAATTTAAAAGAACCAATAGGATTCAACATGATGATGTCAACCATAAGGGTAAATATTTTTGGAGGGAAAGGAAGAAAACTACTTTCTTTAATCATACTTTTCACTTATCTCCTTATAGGTTTACTAAAATTTCAAGTGTAGGAACTTGTTGGATTGTAGCATTACCTAGCTTAAATAAGGAACATTACTACACGAAATATGCATAAAAATCGAAAATTTTCTGCTAATTCATTTTCTTGTAGCTTACCAACCACAATTTATACACATAATTAATTGTATTATGGTACCCATAATTAAATGCATATAAAACATCCTAAATGAACATGAATGCAATTAACAAGTCATTTACAATAACACATAAAACCATTCTCATTCACAGAGTAAAATGCATGGCCAGAAGACTCATAAGAAAACTCAAATAATAAATAAACACTTATCTGTTAAAATAAAGTTTGTGCAACTAATTGTTTGGGAAGGATGGTCCACCCAACCATATAATTGTTGTTCCAAATCTCAGAAACAAGACACCTAAGATGGGGATAGGAATACAAAAAATTAAGGTTGTCTCTCATAGTCCACTCATAGCTTAATAATCCACAACCCACTAGTATTCTCCTACGACTATCCCAAATTTCCTCTAGCTCTATTCCTATCGACCTGTCCAACCCAAGGAATATACCCCTTCACTGCTCTCAGTTGATCAAGAGTCTTATTCATTTATCAAGGCCTCTCTATCACAATAAACCAATAATCTCTATGTTAGGAATTCAACGAAACTCACTCCCAAGAAAAAATACCACGAAAAAAATAGAAAACACTTGTTGTTACAATGAAACTAATACAAGAGTTTAGTCTTCATTCCTGACAACCTATTCCTTCATTTTTCAACTCCAAAATTCTCCAACATACCCCATGATTCACCCAACCTTCCTTCTCTATCAATGGTTCTCCTTTTCGTGGTATTTGATTATTTTTCATGCCAACACTGAATGTCAAAAACTGCCTATTCTTCCCATACAAATTTCCTCTATTTTCCCAAGATAATTAACTTCTCACTCTTCCCAACATTCATTGTACTTCATGCACATGCTCTCTAATAACTATGGGCTGTGACTCTCACACCCACCTTGTGATAGGTATTCAATGATTAGGTTCCCATACACTCAAACAGAAAATAGATGGTTGAACCAAAAGATAATAGAATTCAGAAATATGGATTTGGCTTTATATCGATAAACCATTTCCCCATTAGGCCCTTCTTATAAACTACCTAGGAATTCCCCTCTCTCTTGTGGATTAATCAACCCCCATCTCTATCAATATTCACTACATCTGGTATCACATTTTTTTTAATTTAAAAACATAAAATAATTTTTCCATATTACATCGTCTGGCCATAGCCAGACTCATATCTACATTATGAATTAATTAAAATAGGGATTATAATGAGTATTTTTCAATCCCCCTCCCATACAATTGGACACCATCCTTGGTGCACAACACCATGCCAAAAAACATATACAAATTTACATAATAATATTAAGAAAATAAAATTCTGAAATTTGTTCACTTCCCAAGAACGGTTCCAACCATAATCTCTCATTCTTCTCAAACTTTTGACCCAATAAATGTGACCCCTTCAATTCTCTCAATCCATAGGGATACACCATTATTTTATTAGGTCTACTAGCACATGCAACTGAGAATTTTGAGATGTGGTTCAATAAATTTAACTACCCAAAAATGGAGTCTTGCATTTTCAGCTTCTATTTTCTTCAAAATTGACAAAAAATTGTAGGTATTCCTATTGCATAGTTTCTTCTTGTTCCCATGTTTCATGTTCAGGATTGTAGTAGGTCAAATGAACCTTTACAATCCCTATGGAGTTTTTCTTGAGCACTTTGACTTTTCGGTACAAGATGCATACTAGATCCACCTGAAAATCTCTTTTGTTTTCCACCTGTATCAGAGTCCAATCAATTATATGGATAGGGTAAGGCAGATATTTATTTAATAATGATACATGAAAAATGTTATGCACTCTCATGGATGCATACAATGTTAGCATGTATGCAATTCACCCTGCTTTCTCTAAGAATTCAAAAGGCCCACAATATCCTGCTACCAACTTCGGGAAACAACCAACCTTATTAAAATTCTTTTCACTTTCACTTTTATGAAAACATCTTCTCCAACTTTAAAATCTCTAAAAACTTTGTTCTTTAATGCATAACTTTTTTTTCTGTCCTGAGTAGCCTTTAAATTCTTTCGGATCTTTTCCATCTTCTCTTCCATTTCCCTTCACAAATATGGCCCAATGATAACTCTATATATTGGGCTATACCGACTCACTTGTGTGTTACATTTTCTTCCATACAATGCTTCAAACGAGCTCATTTTTAATGTGGATTCCCATTTTTGTAAGAAAAATATACTAAGTGAATGTATTCTTCCCACTTTGATGGCAAATCCATCACGTACATTCTGATATTGTCTTCAATTATTCTGTTTGTATTCTATGCTATGGAATATGACTCTGGGTGATATGTTTTACTAAGGTTTAAATATCTCCCAAAGCCTTTGAATAACCCTTCCCAAAAATTTGATGTAAATATTGTATCTTTGTCTGAAACAATTTCTTTAGGAACTCCATGAAGCCTAGAAACTTCCTTCATGTAAATATATACAATATTTGCTACCTTGTGTGTTGCATTTACATGAATAAAATGAACTACCTTAGTAAATGTTTCCACCACCACCATGATGGAATCATGTTGCTTCACTGTTCTAGGCATCTTTGTAATGAAATCGATTGTAACCACTTCCCATTTCCACTCAATAATGGGAAATAGTTGTAGCAGCCCCGCTGGATGTGTATTCTATGTCTTTAATTTTTGGCACTCTATACACTTGGATATGTAATTATCCACTTATTTCTTCATTCTTGGCCAAAAGTATTGGATTCTTATAGTTGCAATTGTCTTTTGATATCCTGGGTGCCCAACATTTGGCACATTGTGCATTTCCATCAACATTATATTTTGTATATCTCTTGAATTTGACACATGTATTTTTCCTTTGTACATGAGGATTCAATAATCTTTCAACTTATAATAATTAAATTTATATTGTAAATTTCCTTAATGTAATGTTTCTTTTATTTATAAATATAGTAATTTGAATTTTTTGCCTCTAAAATTTTGTCTTTTAAATATGTGCTAAACTTGGTTATGGATAAAATACTTTTTCATGAGCTATTATGATGATAGCATCAACCACTTGATTTTCTCGACCTTTGATATGATTAATTTCAAAGTCATATTCACTTAGAAATTCCATCCACATTGTTTGTCTAACATTTAATGTTGGTTTAAAAAGAAATACTTCACACCACAATGATTTTTTCTTAACTCAAATCTTCGACCCATGAGGTAATGTCTATAGTTTTTTATTCCATGTACAATGGATACTAATTCTAATTCATGTGTAGTGTTGGTTTTTCTCTCTTATTGGGCTAAACCAGGTTCAGATCTCAACAGGCTTCCAACAAAACCCTCAAAAACTATCTGCACTCCTAGTAAACCATAACGAAGCACTACACACAGGGTGCACCATGCAGTCTCACCCAAGATAGATTTTATAGGAGATTGTGAGGTTTTCAGAGTAGGAATGAGTGGGGATCTAGGATTGTGTTCTTTCTTTCTTATGCATTATCCTTGTTAGTTATTCAAGTAATTCTATGATTTGTTCATATTTTAAACCTATGCATGCATACTGATATTTCTAGTTTAACATTTCATTCATAAGACATTGATCTACAAAATGTAAGAATTGATCAACAATCACACATAAGTCAAAGTTTATAATGGTTCACCCCCTCCTGGGGCTACATCCATAAATATTTGGCTTGTCTTCTTTTTTATTTAATATGCTGCAAAATCTTGCATTATGCGCATTACATCTTCAGTAATACAATCAAGGTGAGGGACATAACCCTATGTGAATAATACTATATCACACAAGGGTCCTTAGCTTGTGACCTAATCCTCAAAGAATACCTTATTTGACTCTACTACAAGAGTTATTAGAATAAAAAATCCACAAAATCACAATAATTAGTCATATTTTCCTCTCCTCCCATCAATTGTTCACATCCTAAACCTCCTAGGTCCTTATTTATACTACTCTATGGATTATGGCCATTAAAATCT
The DNA here is from genome assembly GCA_010110895.2 of Picea sitchensis. Lineage (NCBI taxonomy): Eukaryota > Viridiplantae > Streptophyta > Pinopsida > Pinales > Pinaceae > Picea > Picea sitchensis. The sequence continues at coordinate 4,457 of SNQJ01S0012661.1, forward strand.
TGTTCAAAAAACCTAACCCTGTCATGGTTAGGATTTTCTGCCTATGCGCCATGTTGTTTTTCCTCTTGCATGTTGATTTTCCTTCTTTTTTTGCATGCTTCTTTCTTGCCACTTGTTGCTTGCACTCCAAAATTAGCTCATTTGTTTTCGAAGTTGGGTCTTTCTCCAAAATACATCCTTCTCCAAAAACAGGCCTATGCCCAACATAGAATTCCTTCTCAAAATACGCCTGCACCCAACTTGTAGCATAGTTAATTTCATCTTATTTTAGTTTTCTAGAGCATAAAACACCACGTGATATTTTTAACTAAGAACTCCATCGAGCCCTTCCTTTCACACATCGATGCACAATAAAAAATCTTCATATGGTATGAAATATTTAATATTGTTGTACTTGTCAAAATATCTTTCAATTGCTAAAAACTTTCTTGACATTTGGGAGTCCATTTACATTTCACTCCCTTCTTTTGCAAAAAAGTGATTGGGCTTGCAATATTTGAAAAATCTTTTATGAATCTTCGGTAATAAACAACAAGACCCCTAAAATTTATAACCTCTATAACGTTTTTCTGTGTTGGCCATCCCTTAATGGCCTATATTTTCTTGGGATCAACTTCGATCCCATTTGATAAAATAATTTTCCCCAAGTAGTGAATCTTCTTTTGATAAAAGATAAAATTACTTAGTTTTGCATATAGTTTATGCTCTCTCAAAACTTACAGCTCCATTCTAAAATGTTGCTCATGCTCTTCTTTTGTCCTTCATCAAATGATAATATCATCTAAGAAAACAATAAATTTTTTTTCCATATACTCCCTAAAAACTCCATTCATCAGACACATGAAAATTGTTGGGGCATTTGATAGCCCAAACAACATTATTTTAAATTCACAATGTCCACATCGTTTCCAAAATGTTGTCTCATTGATGTACTATTTTTTTATCCTCACTTGATGATTACCCAATCTCAAGTCGATCTTGTAAAATATTCTTCGACCTTTTAGTTGATAAAATAAATCATCTATCCTTGGAAAACAATATTTTTTTCTTTATGCTGATCTTTTTCACTTTTCTAAAATCAATACATAGCCTTGAGTTTCCATCCTTATTCTTCAAAAGAAAAACTGGGGCTCTTCAATATGCATCTACAAATTTTTCAATTCTGGTGTGCCCATTCTATAAGGTGTCTTGGACACTCGGGAAACTCCTTCCACCAAATCAATAGAGAAATATATATTTCTCTTTGGATGAAACCCTCATATTTCTCCAAAAACATATTCAAAGTCCCTCAAGACCAGATGGTATTCAATATGTTTCAGTTTATCTCTAGCTATCTCTTCCATATGGGTTGCAAAAAATTGAAATCCTTTTCTAAAATTATTTTTGAGGTGCATGGATGAAATTTCTCTAATTTATACAAATCTCGAAATGCCTTGAATATTTCCTTGTTTCCCATCCTCATCAAGGAAATTTATGGTGTTGTTGTAACAGTCTAGGATAGCATGGTGTTTTTCCAACCAATCCATGCCAATTAGAAATCCATATTAACCCAATGGTGTGATCTTCACATCCACCTTTGTGTTGAGTCCATTCATGTCTATTGGACAATCTTTAACCAACTCATTTATCTTTCTCTTAGTTGTGGTGGCTAATGGAAATAACCAATATTACTTATGCTTACTCCTTTCGAAGTGAAAAATTTCAATAATGTTAGAGTTTATGTAACTATATCTAGCTCCAGAATCAATTGAAATTGTTATGGGATGGATATCAATCCTACCTTCCACTTCAATAATGGGGGATTGGTACTCTGTGTTTTTTTTTCTTTCTTAAGTTGATACCACCACCTATATTCCTTTCCTTAAAAGTGGTAGGTTTCAATTATTGTCTCTACCTTGGATGGATAATGATGTAGCTATAAATATTTCTTCATTTCCAACAGCCAGGCCTCAACCTCTTTTCCCTTCATATGCTCAACATCGAAAGTAGGTAGCTTGATTTTCTTGATTTCACCTTGCAATATGTCTCCCTCGTGCCTTGTCCTCTATCTCCTCATAGGGGAAGCACTTGGGCTGCTTCTTGGCCCTGAACTTGCATGAGATATCCTAGTGGATTGCTATAGGGAATGATGATTCCTATTCATGCTCCTTGATTTCCTATAATTCTCATTCTCATGCCTTATTTTATGGGATCTGGATGCTGTCACATGTCTAGCACTATCTTCTTACTTCATTTCAGAGTATTTATTGGATTACCTTTGCAACATGTTCAAGCTCTGAAGTATGTCTTTCTGAGCCTTCATAATATTCTCATTATCATCCCTATAACTCTACACTTCTATATGAAGGATTCTTATAGTGATAGGTTCCTTCCTATCTCTTTTTCAATTAGACCATGTCTCAACATTTCCCATGCTAACATGTAATCATCTGAATTCATCTTCATGGATATAAGACCCTTGGGCATATTCCATGGTTGTGGTTCTCATACAAGAACCATAATTCCTCTATGTACCACTAATTACGCAAGAAAATGTGCATGCAAATAATTTTTTTGTTATTAAAAAAACTATACACAGTTCTAGAAAAGAATGCATACATGTTTCTTCCCTTTAATTCCACGAGTGATCTTCTTCTGGGTTCACTATAAACCTTGCCACCGAGATCAATTTTCTATGTTGATAAATGGATTATATCATACAAGATATTTCCAATGACTTCTTTCTTTCTAAATTATGATCCCTAAGAAAAAAATTATAGTCATCTTAATACTGCTAATTTAACCCTTTTTGTGCACTTTTCTTCTAGGTGCAAATTATCCTAGACACCAACTTTTATCATTTGTAGTAGTAAATCTGTTAAGAACTAGGGAAAATTTTGTATGAGACATACATAGTATGGATGATATGGAATTCATAAAAAATCTTATATTATCAATATGATGATCCAATAAAAGACTATTGAAATATAAAATGACATATTTGTCCTTTTTCACCCGTTTTCCCAAACTTCAAATTTTTAGCCAAACTAGTTATATCCCAAACTATGGACTTATGGAAAGCTTTCACTAAACCAAAATTGTTTGGATTGATGAGTACATAAAATTTTGATTAAATAATTTTTTCCAGTGTTTCCATCTGGGGACCCTTCCCCCCTCTGAAATTCCCAAAAATCCTCAAAAAGTGTCGCAAAATAGTGGATTTTTCCCTATTTCAACATCTCCATTCCAAACCCCTTAGTATTTATTAAATTCCTTCATGGGTTATTTTTGTGTCTTCTTTCTAGAATCTCTTCAAGAATTTTAGCATAATCCATATCTTTGTCAATGATATGGACTCACATCTTTAAAACCCATTATTTTCCAATTTCTAACAAATCCAAGAGGAAATGAGGAATGGACCTCTCTGGAAATTTTGTATATCTCCTCACCGTAGATAAAATATATAAGTTTCATATCAATCCTACTTAATCTACTCCATTTATGGAAAAAATAAGATTTTGACTCCAGACTTGGGGTTTTTTTAGACTATGGGACAAATTTACCTACGTGGCATCTTTGTTGTCGTGGTTGTTGATATGGCATTTTTGGGTATACACAGGACTCTGAGGTGATGCCATGTCATCCCCTTGGCTTATGTGTCCTTCCTCGTCAATCTTTACCTCCCTCATCTTCTTCATTTTACCTATATTTTATAAATTAAATTATGTTTTGGGCCCCACTGTACCTGGATGCCCACCTGAGACCTTTTTTACCATAGATGAGATAAGGGTCTGAGCTATTTTTTCATACTTCGATGTGGATCCCATTCATTAGATATAGGGATGGGTGGGTCCCATTCTGCACCCTTTTCCTTCTGTGCACACAACATGCATACCCACAGATCCAATGACCAAGATCAATGAATGATCAATGAGTCTCGACAATTTTGCATTGTCAACTTGCATGAGGGTTAACAACCCTCTATGATGCAGTGGTGGTTTCTTCCCACGCATAGTGACGTTTTTCCATTGGGATGATTTCGCCAAATTGTTGTTGGAAAATCTCCTCAAGTTGTCATGTGATACTGCTTATGGTATCGCTCAATACCATCCTTCATATGTGGTACCCTCGTCAGCCCTAGGCCCACCATCGTGCACTACTAACTCTACCATGGTGGCCTACAAACCCACCACTGTGTACCTTCCATCTCCCAGATATAATAGTGGAGATGATTTGAATATTGAAAACTATGGTTCGTTTCTCATGGTGTCGGGAGGCTAACAACACCTCATGATATGATTCTGGTTTTTCCCAATGATACATGGTAGCCTCTTATTCATTTCTCATTGCCAAGAGATTCCTCGAAAACCACTTATGGTTTTAATAAACCCACTCATAGTTGGGCCACCATGTCTTGACACCTTGCCATAAAACCTGCCATTGTGCCTTGGACTACCATCATGGTAGTCCACATCACCACCACATCATCGTGACATGGCATCCATGTCATGTACGGAAAGATACTTTAATTTTACCAAATTTTGAATTTTTCCATAATTGCATAATTTTGAATTTTTCCATAATTGCATAATTTTCAATTTTCACATAGGCCACCATGGAATCTATGAAATTAAGATTTCTATGGCCAATTTCCACCCTGTGCAAGTCAATTCAATTATTTCACCATAAATTCGACTGTTCTATGTCATTTCCTCAACAAATTCCATTTAAGAAATTGGGAATTTTTCCCAATTTCACCCCATTTCATTCAAGCTTCTCTATATTTTTAGACCAATTACAGGCCCAGAAACACTCATTCATAGGTTAAAATTGTGTATTTTAACCCGCTAAGATCAATTGACTCGTGAATTCCTCTTGAATATTTCCCCAATTTCACTCGAGTAATATGACAAATAAAATTGCAAGCTTTACATGAGATTTGTTTCTGCAATTTCAATTTCTACATGTTGAGTTTGACCCATGAAAGCTCAGTGTTTGAAACCAAATCCTCGATCACATTCTATAATTTTCCCCATCTTAACTAAGGAACATTACTATGTGAAATACACATAAAAATTGAAAATTTTCTGCTAATTCATTTTCCGGAGTTTTAATTCTGCAATTTCAGTTTCTACATGCTAATTGTAGACCATGCAGGCTTAGTTTTTGAAACCAAAGCTCTGATGCCATTCTACAATGTTTCTTAGCTTAACTAAGGAATATTACTACGTGGAATACACATAAAAATTGAAAATTTTCTGCTAATTCATTTTCCTGAGCTTTAATTATGCAATTTCAGTTTCTACATGTTGAGTCAGGCCCAGGCAGGCTCTTCGTTTGAACCCAAAGCGATGATGAAATTCTATAATGTTCCTGATCTTAACTAAGGGACATTACTACATGGGATACACATAAAAAAAATCTCTGCTAATTAAGTTTCCTCTATCTTATCAACCACAATTTATACACATAATTAATTGGATTATGATTCCCATAGTTAAATGAATATACAACATCATAAATGAACATGAATGAAGTCAATAACTCATTTAAAATATCACATAAACTGGAAATACATGAGAAAAATTGTTTCCTACCCAAAGTGAGATAAACTAGAAATATCTGGAAAAAAATGTGTTTCTTTTCAAGAAACACTTTTTTTCATGTATTTTCAGTTTATCTTATTATGGGTCTATCAAACATATGTAGGTTGGGTACTAGTTGGATGTGTAATTTAATTATGCATCCAACGAGTTTCTACATGATCTGCCCAAGAAGGTGATCTACAGGAGAAGGTGACGACGCAAGCCATAGCCCGACTTCTGACCAAAAACTCCTCAAGGGCGCAAATCTTAACAGGGGCACACCATTGGTTTGGGTGACCAAGCAATGGGGATCCAAACTGGGATGATATTAGAGTGCCCAAGAGGCTTTGGATATCTCATAGTGACCTCCAAGGATCAGTGGGAGAAGCACAGTGCAACCATGGAAGAGGATGCACTCACTTCATTCCATCAAAGGAGAAACGAGTAAGGGCGCAAACCCCAGTTGGAGTGCCCTCCCTTTTGCCTCACAAAACTTGAAGGAAATGATTTGCTCCCTGAGAGAGTTTATATATAATGGGATAAGATTTCTCTAAGAGGTGGAATCATGGAAAACAGAGTCACCGGGAGGTATTCATGAAGAAAGGCGCACTGGTTATTCTTCAAAAAACCTAAAAATGAAATTGTCGTGAATGTAAAATGAAAACTCAGAAAATAAAACAAACGAGACACACATTTTCAAAAAAAAGGTAAGAATGATTTATTTGAGTCCCGATTCACCTTATATACTGAGGGAACCATTTATTTTACATATATTTAATTCATCATCAAAAGGTGAAGATGTGTTGCACCTAGGTAATTGACTTGTGCGCCCCAGGTGCGTGTTCCCCTAGGTGGCCTCCTTGGCCCAATTCCTCCTTGTTTAGATCTGGAAGCATCGTGGCTTCCATGAGAAGATGAGGAAACTTCTTGTGCAATACATCAGTTGTGATCCACTTTTCCTAAGCTGGAGTTTGGCCTTGGTGGTCTACGAGATATGAAGTGTAAGTATGGTGACTTGTAAAGTGAATCTAAGTGTCCAGTATAGTGTCTTTGGAAAATGGGAGTTGTAAATTGGGAATGTTGTCCACTGGATGAGTGATGGTGACTAGTTCTTCCAAGAGGGAAGACTCAAGCAACTTTAAGTGATTTACATTAATGACATTGAAGATTCCCAGTTGTTGGCAAATCCAACCTATACGCATTTTCTCCAATCTTGTTGAGTATTGTATACAGACCATATCTTATCGGGAGAAGCTTGTGATGGTGGCCTTTGAATCACTTCTTATCCAAGTGTAACCAGACTTGATCCCCTAGTTGAAAGTACATGAAGGTTATTTGTTTTTCATGGAACTGCTTGGCATGATCTTAGGCTTCTTTGAGGTGTTTTGTTACGACACTGTGCCGTTGTGCAATTTGTTGGAGAAATCGTTGAGCTGAAAGTTGTTCCTACTGTTGATGGAAGGTACCTTGAGGAGCCCAAGTGAGTGGGAGCTCGGTTGGAGATGCTGGCTGGAAGCCCAAGCAGACTTCAAAAGGTGAAAATCCTATAGAATAATGTGTTGCCTTGTTGTAGCTATGTTGTAGAATGTGCAATTAATTGTCCCATTATTTGTTGCGCCCAAAGTGAGTTCAGAGAGAATGAACCAAGACTCTGTTGACAAACTTAGTTTGGCCATCCATTTGAGGATGGAATGTAATAGAAAATTTGAGATGTCACCCCAATAGAGCCCATATGGTCTTCCAAAATGTCCCGAGGAAGTGAGAATATGTGTTTGAGATGATAGTGTTTGGGAGGAAAAAATGGGGCTAGACATGTCAAAAGTATAGTTTCGTTGTTTGCGATGATGTAGTATTCTTTGTGCATGGGATGAAAAGTGTCATTTTGTTGAAGCAGAATACCACTACCTAGATTGCATCATGTTACTTTTAGGTTGTTGGAAGTCCATTGAGATTGACTCCCAAGGCCGAGAAGGAAGTGGCAGTGGTTGATACAACCCATGCTTCATGTTGGAAGGATTGGATTATGAGCATAATGCACAAGCTCTGATAAAATTTTGAACTTGAGGCTGCTTGGAAGGCCAATGAAAATGGAATTGCAGATGTTGGATGGTCTGTGTGGTCCCAAAGTGGTCCCCATAGGTTGAAGCATGCGCCTCCTTGATGAGAAAGAGGTGGTATTCTGAGTGTGGAACACATAGAAAATTCAACTTATATAGCCACCCATCCCGAATAGTGTATTCTAGGAAGGGGGTCTGATTGATCACTGTGGGACTTTGCAAAGCTTCCCAAATCTCTCGAAAGTCGGGTTCAGTAGCATATTGATCTTTCCATGTGTCATAAGTAGCACAACACACTTCTAGAATGGAATGAACTGGAGTGGGAAGTCGAGTTATCAAATCATCCATATTATTAGAAGTGCCTTTCTTATATCTGATGAATAAGTGAAATTGTTGAATGTAGGATGCCCATTTAAGGTGCCTTTGTTCCTGAATCTTCGATTGATATTTTATGAAAATCAAAGGGTGATGGTATGTATACATAATGGTTTCTTTACCCAACAAATAATGCCTCCATTGTTTGAGCGCTTGAACCAGACTATAAAATTCCTTGTCATAGGTACTATAATTTTTCTTTGCCTCAGACAAGGTTTCAAAGTGGTAAGTAATGGGGTGTCCTCCATGTTTAAGTATGGCACCAATAACATATTGTGAGGCATTATAATAAATCTAAAAGGGTTGGGAGAGGTCCAATAGATGTAAAACAAGGGATGAGCAAAGGGCATCTTTGAGCTGAGAAAAGTGACTAGTTTCTTCTTTAGTCCAGATGAATGTAGAAGAAGTATTTGAGAGATGATGGAAAGGTCGAGCAATATGTGAAAAAGAGGGAATGAACTTACGATAGAAATTGATGCCACCCAGAAATCTTTTGAAATCCTTAGCTGAAGAAGGTAGAGGTCATTGCTTCAATTCTTAGATGTGGGATAGATTTGGTTGAATACCCTCTAACATGACTACAAAGCCGAGATAGGGAACTGAAGTCTGAACAAAATATGACTTCTTCGCTTTGACTTGCAAGATGTGTTCTTGGAGAATTTGGAGAACTTGTCGGACATGTTGCATGTCAGTGTCCCATGTCCGACTGAAGATGAGAATGTCATCTAAGTAGATGACCACAAATCGACCCAAATGTGCTCTAAATATGTCATTGATGAGCCTCATGAAAGTGGTTGGGGCATTGGTGAGGCTGAAAGGCATGACTTTCCACTCAAAAAGACCAAGTTTGGTCTTAAATGTTGTTTTCCAAACATCATATGGGTTCATTCGAACTTGATGGTAGCTGGATGTCAAATCCAATTTAGTAAATCACTTATCTCCTTGGAGGGTGTTGAGTAGTTCCTCAATACGGGGCAGGGGGTAATGGTTTTTTATTATGGCTTTGTTCAAGGCTCAGTAATTAGTGACAAAGCACATTTATGAGGTATCTCTTTTAGGGATGACAAATGTGGCAGAAGCACAGGGAGAAGATGAAGGTTGGATATGGCCAGAGTTGATGAGGTCGGTCAGTTGTCTTTCCATTTCATCTGTTTTTGTTGGGGCCAACTGATAAGTATGGGTGTTAGGTAAAGAATATCCGGGAATAAGATGAATGGAATGGTCAATGTGTTGGGAGGGGGGGACTCCTTTCGGAGGTTGAAATACCACTGCAAACTCATGGAGGAGGGGAGTCATTGTTTCAATAACATGGTGCATGGTATTGTTTGGTGTTATTGGGTGCACCAAACAGAGAGAGACTCATTGGTTTAAGTGTACATGCATGATTTGTTCTTTGGTAGAAGGGGGTTTGGGTTTTGTTGTAGTTAAGATATAAGTGTGCCCTTCTTTGGTAATTTTGTATTGGCAGGATTTGGCTAGATAGATAGCATTTATTTGGGTTTGGTATGGGATATTGAGCAACAAATCTGCACAATCCAAGGGGGAGACATCACAGAGGACAGTATCTTTGAATTGACCTATGGTGAAAGTGACTAGACAATGCTTAGAAACTAAGAGGCGAGGGCCATCCTTCTGGACCCATCTGAGTTGACAGGGTTGCGGATGTGGAGTAGTAACAAGATTAAGGCATTTGATAAGGTCGTCAGACACCAAATGTTCATGGCTTCCATTGTCCATAATCAGTAAAGCCAAGGCATTTTTGATTTGGCAGTTATGGGTGAAGAGGTGTTGGTGTAGGGGTGAGACTCAGGAATACGAACTCTAGGAGTGAATTTCCTTTCTATAGCCAAAGATATCTGAAATGTTTTGTTGAAAGTTGGATTTTGAAATAGCTCTACTTCTCTATGGAATTGAATTAATAAACCAACCACAAATTTTAATATGAGTACCTCTTTCGGATATGGAACATGAAGTAAGAGGCACATCTTGCAGAATAAGTCTATGTAGCCTTGCACTCCTTGGGAAGGGAGTTGTCTAAGTTGGTGCCATTTGATCCATAAGGATTGCACATACTCGGGTGGGTAGAAGAAATTTCTCAAATCTTTGGAAAGTCGATCCCAGGTTTTGATGGGTTTGGAAGTAGAGGATTCTGGAGCATCCCCAATCTCTATCACAAATGTGTTCTTCTCTTGCTCTGTATCCCACCAAGTTTGTGCCAGTCCTTCTAATTGCAAGGCAGCAATATGGAGCTTTATTTCCTTGGTAAGGCCTGGACATGTATTGAAATAGGTGGAGAGGATACGAATTCAAGAATCCACAATTTCTCCATTGGTTTGACCAACAAATTTGGGTAGTTGGATTCGAGTGTCCAACCGGAAGGGGTCTAGATTGTTTTGTTGTTACATTTTGATAATCTCATTGAGGATGGAGGAAATATCTGGGACGGGATTTGATGTGTTGGAATCTGAGTCGAATTCCAAAGGATATTTGTGTGGAGGCATTGTGAGGCCATCTAAAGAGCAAAGGTGCCCCTAGTTTACAATGTTGAACAGAGGACGCAAAACCCTGAAGCAATAGAGCTTGAATTGGTCTAGAGGGAGAGATCTGTATTGTTTTAGATATTTCAAACTCCTCTCTGTGTAAATGGGGATGTGAGTTCCCTTGGGGCTTATGATATCTATTGATCTTCTTGCATAAAAATGGAAACCCTGGAATGGGCAAAATCTAGACTATTCCATGAAAACCCCAAAAAACTTTGTCTCAATGTTCAAGATTGGAAGATTTTCCATGGATCTTGAGGCTCTAATACCAATTGATATGCCCAAGAAGGAAATCTACAGAACAAGGTTACCACACAATCCATAGCCCAGGTTCTGACCAAAAACTCCTCAGGAGCACAAATCTGAATAGGGGCGCACCATTGGTTTGGGTGACCAAGCAATGGGGATCCAAACCAGGATGATTCGAGAGTGGCAAAGAGGCTTTGGATATCTCATAGTGGCCTCTGGGGATCAATGGGAGAAGCACACTACAACCATGGAAGAGGGTGCACTCACTTCATCCCAACAATGGAGAAACCAGTAAGGGCGCAAATTCCAGTTTGTGCGCCCTCCCTTCTGCCTCAAAAAAATTGAAGGAAACAATCTACTCCCTGAGAGAGTGGCTAGCTAATGTGATAAGATTGCTCTCAGAGGTGGAATCATGGAAAATAGAGTTACCAAGAGGCAGCCATGAAGAAAGGCGCACTGGTTATTCTTCATAAACCCTAAAAATGAAATTGCCATGAATGTAAAATCCAAACTCATAAAATAAAACAAACGAGACACATAGCTTCAGAAGAAAGGTAAGAATGATTTATTTGAGTTCCAGTTCACCTTATATACTAAGAGAGCCATTTATTTTACATATATTTAATTCATCATCAAAAGGTGAAGATGTGTTGCGCCTAGGTGACTGACTTCTGCATCCCAGGTGGGCGTTCCCCTAGGTGGCCTCCTTGGCCCACTACACTTGAAATTTGAGTAAACCTATAAGGTGATAAGTAGAAAATATGATAAAAAAAATAGTTTTTTTTCTTTCCCTTTGAAATTTCATAACTCTTATTTTATCATTTTCCATAGGATGCCCATTTTGGACCTCAAATTTCCCCTAATGGAACTAGTGAAGAATCAAGCCAATGTAGCATCATTGTCTCTAGCCTAGGAAAATTTTAAGAAAACAAATTGAAGCAAGGAGCAACAAGGGAAATAAAGCCATATACAAGTACCCTCGAATATGGAAATCATATCCTCTCCATTCAAGAGTGGAAAAAGGATTCTCATGCTACCATATATATGATGTGGATGAATCATATATAAATGTCAGTTTCCTTTTATGTAATGGAATCTACGTTGGCTCACATCTTGACACATATCAACTTTCCCCCTACTAGTCTTGCTTCCTTTGAACTATCAAGTGACCCCTCTTCCTCAATTTTTAATTAATCATTAGCCAATCTAGTTTCCTTGTTGAGCTGCCTCCATTGGGTGAGTATTATTCCTTTTACACAAAAGGATCTTCAGCCACTTAAGGGGAATCAATAAATGAAGCGCATTCTATCGCTTAGTGGAATCCATGGACTCAAACATCTACCAATAATGCACCCTAGCTTAGATACTAATGGAATTGAGAGTAAAGCATGTGAGTCCACTTTGGGATTTCACTTCATACATTTCAAACAACAAAATATAAGTCCTCTTTAGTGTTTTTTGTAATCCTATTCTCTCACTAATTACACTATGATGTGTTCCCTTTCATACTATTACAAAAATTTAAGAATGTATCCCTCAAATAATACAAGCATGCTAATTTTTCTACTATTACTCAATTTATTTTTGAAAAAAAATTAACTAAAAGCTCCTCTCTCTATATTTTTTATTTTTGTATAAATTGTTGTCGAAATATAACCACAACATTCATTGAAATGTTCAAATTTGAAATGTAATATCCCATATCTTATATGTAATCTTACTACTATTATTATATGCATTTAATAATTTTCTTTCAAAACTCCTAAATTTACATAACGGTTAGCTATATTTATTATCATACTTAAAAAAATTTACCATTTACCAATGCATCAAGCATGCTTATAAGTTTCAATTCTAAAATGTTTGAGTACATAACAAAGAGTGCATTTGGATATGCTTATAAATGTAACAACCAAATATTTCTAAACATCATTAAGTTTCATAAACAATTTATTTCGTAAACTGAAACAATAACTTCATAGCATAATATTGATTTTCATAACAACAACTTCAGTAACTTAGATTTATCAATAAATACTGATTTCATGGCAGAATAAAATCAATACATAACTTAACAAAGTACCTGGTTCTGATGCTAATTTATGTTGCCTCTTTGCCTTGCTGCTGCCTTCCTGCTACGTGATACACAGATCAACCCTGCCACAAACAAGAACATAACTACCAAAAACTATTGTCCTCCCTGCCAACTAGGAAAACTACCTAGCTCTAGGATATCTACGGATATCCTGGCCCCCCTACACAAAACCTCCAGCAACTCGGTCCCTCCCCTGATCAAAAGTGTCATAACCAGCAATCTCGTGCCTCAATCTGATCACATGTCACAACAGAACTCTCTGCTCACAGCAAATCTGAAAATCCTCCAGCATCCATCCTCCCTCCATGTCGAATGCCCTCACCTCAACCTCCTTTTCCCCCTTATCCCTCCTTCACTGACTCCTCCTTTACTCCCCTACTTTCCCTCGTCCTCGTCCCTTATCCCTCCATTAATGTTCTATCTTCTTGGGACTAACACGCTCTTCCTCTCTGCATATGCAACCATTTTATAACATTTCTCATTGATTTCTTAAGATTTATTTCTCAGGTCATTAAATGTGATCTTTAGTTAAAGTATTACTTAGTTAACCATAATATTTTTTTTTTAATTAATTTTTCTTTGTAATCTTTAAGCATTCATCAAATTAGGGTCGTTACATACACCCACCCTTCAAGAAACTTCGTCCCGAAGTTAAGGTATCTGATGGTACAATGGAAAAGAGCATGGTTCACACATTCACAACAAGTAACTGACATTATCAGTAAGTAAGTCAAGAAGGTCATACATACTAGTGTATATGTACAAGAAATGCATGTGTAGCTAGTACATGCAAATCTCATGCACGTACTAATAATCAAACTGTCATCCTTTAATAATTTAAGTATGCATTCAATCCAGTCAGCAAGACTAGTCTTTTATAAAAGACAACAATCAATTAATTGTGTGAGAAATCGTTTAATTACAATTGTCC
>SNQJ01S0012661.1:18277-35765 GCA_010110895.2 Picea sitchensis
TGGGCGAGAAGAGAGGTAGATAAGTGAGACTAGGAGAGGTGGGCATGAGAGGGTGGGGTGAGAGGGAAAAAGGGGGCGAGGTGAGAATAGGTGAAGGGTAGAGAGGTTGGGGAGTGGGATTGGTGGGCATGGATTATAGGAGGAAGAAGGAAAGGGGAAGGGTGAGGCGGTATGAAAGGGGAGATGGAGAGGAGGAGAGGAGGTGAGTGTTGGGCGGAGGGGAAGGGAGGATGTGGTGGGCTAGGGGAGGATGTAGAAGAGAGGTAGAGAGGGTGTATGGGAAGAATGGGTTGGGAAAGTAGGTGAGTGGAGAGGGAAGGTGGATGGGTGTGGGTTTCAAAGGGGGATGGTGAGAAGAGGAGGATTTAGGTGAGATACATGAAGGTGGGTATGAGGACGTGGTCCAAGAGAGGAATAGGAGGAAGAGGTACATTTTATTGAATGATATATATGAATACAATAAAAGATTGTATTTTGAACAATGGGTTTGTATAGATTAATATATTTAATTGAATAATAAATATGAATACAAGGATCTATACCATGTTTCTACAAACGAGGTGGGAATTTGTACTCATAATTGATTAATCCATACATGAGCCATGTTTAGATGGAATAGAGGTACATAGATGCCTTTATTGATTTTATCTCCCAAATTAGAGTCAAGGAAGTATATTGTTCTTTCTTCTCAAGGTTGGTATCTTAAGTATATTGTTCTTCTTCTCAAGGTTGGTATCTTGTTCTTTCTTGTCACAATTTGGGGAATATTTCTATGATCTTTGGAAACCAATATTTGATTTCCATTTTAACCCCTTCTATTCTTCAATTAGTGAAAGTTGTTATGTCAACCTGTTGTGCCGCATCAACACCTTCCACTTTTCTTTAATATTTACTTGTAAATACTTCTGTACAAGAAAATGGAACCCACCATGGTTTTCGGTTGTTAAACCCTCGCTGGTCAGTTTGCTTTATTTTTCAAGCTTGGTTTGGTTATTTTTGGTTTTGGCATTTTGAAAGTTTTCAAAGAATCGTTTTTGGGTATTGGATAAGTTCCTCTTACTCCTCCGATACACATAAGAGGAGTTCGGATAAACCTCTCTGGTACATCTGAGAACTTTTCCCAAAGCCTACCGACAGGCATAATTGATAACCGATAAAGTTAATACTAAATTCTCTAATTCAACTAGAAGAGTTGCGATGAACTCTTCCAGTTGAACCGAAAGATTTTCCCAAAACGTCTATGATGAATTAAGCTTTGGACCAGTGCACTTTCTCAATACTTCTCCAACATGCATGTGATAGATCGAAGAACTTTTCACATTTCCCAATAATGCACATACCAAACAATCGATGGACTTCCTGTTATACCCTTCGGTGTACCCAAAGGAGTTTCCACTAACTCGACTGATGTGTTCCGAACACTTCCAATCATCTTTGTTGACAAATCCTATTTTGACCCAGGAGAGTTGCTCTCATCTCCTTCGATCGCATCGATTTGCATGCCATAACAATAAAAGAGTGCTTCTCCATTCCTTTTCGATTATTGTTTCTTTTTTACGAGGAGATCAAAATGACCTGTTGACGAATTATATCATCTGTGAAGAGTATTCATGCTTCAAATCCATCAGTAGTTGTTCATGTGTAGTCTCTGTCCAGGTAAGCCATAAAACCATACCTTGTATTTATATTTTTATTCTCTAAATAATTAGGGCTAGGTTTTGTCCTTCATATACAAGATCCTTCATCCTATAAAGCAAACCCTTAAATTTGTATTTTGTGGGTTATTTATTCCCGGCGCTAGCCATACGAGCTTGATTTGATCCTTCATATCCACAGACTTGGCCATTGATGAATTTCTCCCCTTTGCGCTTTACATATACGACCTGTGACTAAGACTGAAACTATCCTTGACACGCTTTGACCCAACTGTGTCTCACATTTCCTATCCCGCTTAACAACTTTCGCTCACCATAACTTACAACCCTTTCCCATGGGCGGTTCCCCAGGCAAGCAGGATCCTGTTCTTATCATTGATTCCGGTCATATAAACATTAGTCTTACCTCCAAGCAATATGGTGTCTCGAGTTTCCATAAATATTAACTCGACCAATTCCCAAATCAATGCTTAGAGAAATTTTGAAATTTGTGCAGTAAATAGGGTTTCTATCACATGCCCCGGTACTTACCCGACAAAGTTAATATGGTTGCCTCTGGTAGTTTATCGGAAGACTTGATTCGCACACTCTCGATGTAACCAGCGAATCTAACGAGAACTACGTCATTATAATCACCGACCTTTCCACGAACTCTTCTGGTCCATACCGAAAGCCTTTCCAATAACTTTTTTCGGTTTAACCAACAACCTTTCCTAGAACTTCACGAGTATAGTTGGCTAGGTTTACATAAAATCCCCATACCTTACTGATGCAGTTGCCATCTTTTGGTTCGGTACAAATTGGGGACCCCGGTAACTTTGGCCTCGACATAACCATTAGACCTTTCACGAACTCCTCCGACCTTATCGGTGGAGTTCTCACTAATCGCTCTAGTACAAATAGATAAGCTTCGTTTTAACTTCTCTAATCTAGGAGCAGTTCCCATCGACTACTACCATTCCTCCATCGACCAAATTAATACCAAATTCATCGACCTGCCTGGATTTTTCCCCTTAAATATCCACAATGTGTTAGATAATCCTATCATATTAATATGATGATCTCCCTCGTAGCATTGAAACAAGTGACTCTTTAGGTATTTGAGAAAGGTTGGACCAATGTTACATGTTTATTGTATCGTCACCTTTATTGCTAGTTTCATGCACTAATTGTGACTTTATGTAGTACATTTAGAGATGTCACCGTGAAAGAAGACAACAAGCAAAGAAACTACTACATAGGGTCGAGGAAGTGGAATTAGGTAGGAGGAAGTGCAAATTCCCTAGGGGCAGTATACGATGAGACACTTATGTTCCTAGAGAAAGGAGAAGACTCACTCAAATGGTGTGAGGTATTTTAGATGTTCAAAAGACAAACATTCTTGGTGGAAGTTGAGGACCAAGATGAACTCCAAATATTCAAGAACATTCATAGATCAGGGCTACATAGGGTGGCTTCTCGCGTTGCAGTGTTCCTTTGCGTAGATGAAATTGCATGGATTATCAAGCATGTGGACTTGGAAAACATATACATAGTCTATGCTAGGGGGAGCCCATAGTGTCATTCCAGGTAGTCAATCTAGAAAATAACTATCACTTGTAAAAGGGAACCCCGAAAGTTGGATGAGGAACTCCTCAACGGGTTCAAGCACAAATCAAAAGACCCATTCAAGATCTGGTACAAGCTGAATAAATATTTCAAGCACATGTCGTCTAGTGAGTATCTCACCATGAAACTAAGGATGGACTACCAATATATTTTTGCAATGCTATTAGACTTTACAGGGAGTGTTATAGCAAGATTTGTCTCATCCTATGCAATCTTCCACAAAAGGCCTTTTTCCACTTCCCTATCCAAACTTATGATCCGTGTTTGTAAAATCCAGAGCTAAAAACACATATTTTTCCACATGTACGCATCTGTCCTACTATACAACATGTTTATACGTAGGCTTCTCCACTACAATCCACGTACATCGGGATTTGTGCCAGAAAATGAAAATTAATGTAGGGTTTCTATGTCACAACAGGAGATCTATGATCCTTGGACTTCCATATACTGGAAATGTTCTGACTCGGCCCTTCAGTTCCATTTTGAAGGCTATAAATGGGCCAATTCAGAGCTATGGAAAGAGGAGAAACAATTCAACTTTGAGAGCAAAGTTACTCTAGAGAAATTATTTACTTCATATTGAGTCTACATTACATTGTCCTTTAAGTCTCAACACAGTGTTCATCCTCCAAGATCTTCCCTTATTGATTGAGAACCTCATTGTTTCTCCCTTATGAGCTTGCCTTTGGTGGAGGATTGAAGTGGTAGAGGCCCAGCTAGAAGGAACTTAGTTTCTTGGTTCCAAACCGTGACACGAAAGTCTGTAATATTTTCACTTCTGTTATTCATATATTAGTAGAAATAGTATTTTCCCGTCCAATTGATATCTTGCAAATATTTGAATTATTATTCCATCGGTGTATTTGTCATGTTTATTAATGAATTATGCTATTCAATGTGCTAACATCATTTATTATAATTATTTGCTTGATTTGTTTGGTTGTTGAGGACTAGTTTCAGGTATATTGCTTTGGGTCAAGTGCTCAACGATGGACTTCATCGAATGTCTGGACGAGGTAGGCCTTTTATCTTGTCTTGCTAGCATATTTGTTTTCATAGCATACTTGAGAAGGGAGTCGATTTTTGCAGTCATTTCCATCTATTGTGGTTTACCCTAGCCATAGAGAGGTTTTCCTCGTAACAAAATTGACAACCATACTGGGGATTGAATCTTCTTTCCTAGGGTTTGGAGCACTTCTCTCCTTAGATTTCTCTTGTTCCTATTGTGTTTCTTGTCGTATCATTGCTTGACATCCTCTGTTCACTCTGGGTCTGAGTTTTCAGCCTTCTCCCTTGCCTCACCTTGTTTTTTGAAACATATACAAACTTTTTTCCTTGACAGTTGTGTATATATGCAGGTTGTCCCTCTGCAAGCTGCGTACATATGCTCTATTTTCCTAAGTAGTTGCGTAGATCAAATTTCCTTGTTTGTTTTCTAGGTATGGTGGTTGTTGGGTGGGATTTGATGTTTTCTAGGTCTTCTTATGTCTCTGTAGTGTCTGTTAGGTGCTTGTGGGATGAGAGGAAACCTATCTTTGGTTGAATTTTTGGGTGGAGTCTTTCTCATTATATTTTCATTTTGATTGTTCTTGTACATTGGGTTGGGTGTTTTGTTGTTTGATATCCTGCTTGTACACAGTAAAGTTTATATATCAAGTTTCTTTTTTAGTCCATGCATTTTCATTTTTATTATATTGCAAATACAAAAATATTAGGCATTTTTCATTGCTTGGAATTTTTGGTCTTTTGAGTCTTTGTCATTAGCTTAGTGCATGTAATGAAAGATTGCATTTTTACTTTAGAATTGCAGAGTTGAAATTGAAAATTACATTTGCCTTTAGAAGCATATCATTCATTGAAAATTAAAGTTAGGACTTTGCATTATTTAACATTTACTTTTCTTGTAGAGTCATAACATCATGAGTTTCATTTCCATACCTTTTTGAGTAATCACAGTCACTAAAATTAACGCTATAATTTAAAATTTATTAGTCACGATTTTATTTTCTGGGGTGCACAAACTAGCTTAGGATTTAGTTCCTTGGAATAGGATTTTGTGAGTAAACTTATCCTAAGAAATTAAATCAACATATGTGTCTAAGAAAGGGAGTGGAGAAATCCATTGTATAATTGGTAATATTAGGAGGCTCAACTCACACTGGAGTTAATCACGACGTCACGCGAGGTTGGTTGAATGGATATCCCCCTGATGCCTTCTTTGCGTCAGAGATATTTCAGGGGATCTATTCATATCTAGGGATCTTGTTAGTGCCCTTACCTCCATCAGAGGCGGTGCCTTAAAGGTTTCGTGATTTGCTACCCTACCCAAATGGTGGACATGAATTATGACTCATCGCATGTGCATCGATTATACATTGGTTTATTGGTTTCTTGACTTAGGTGCCACATAGGTTACTTGCAGGGGTTATTCTGCAGGTACCCTGGGTTAGATAAGGGTCAGACAACACACAACCTTTATGGAGGATTACCTCTCTGGGGGGATCTTACTGACTGGTTGCTAAGCCCACGAGGGCCCTTATAACTGATTTTGTTACCTCCGATATTTAGCAGGGAGTCTCAGACCCATCTTGGGCGAGACATACCTTCTTTAGGGAGGGAGTCCACTTTCAGCCACTTTACCCCATTTGTGTGCATATTGGTCATTTGACTTTTGGTTTGCTCTTTGATTACTAGTTGGCCTTAGGGTTTATTTTTTATTTAGAGTCTTAAGTCATCATGGAGTCGGACCAACATCGCCGCTTGTCCTGTCGCTTATTATAGTTACCACCGTATTTCGAGTCTTTTCCTTTTAAAAGACATAGAGTTATTAGGAGTGGTACACACACATCCACTGTTCAGACTTGTGATTCTACAAGGATGAGTATTGAACCTAGTCTTCATAACACTGGGAGCCCTTCGACTCCTACACCCACTATATTTAATGACACCCCTTCGACTCTTGCAACCACAATGGTTGTAGTGCTGGAGGTACCTATCATTAATATGGCTCGGCCTATAGTGAATTCTCAATCTCTTTCCTTGAACCCTTTTGGGTCTCTTGGTCACTCATCGGGATATAATGTTTAGTCCATCCCTATGGCCTATAGTCCTTTTTCCTATGGTATGTCGAACATTACTTCGTAGTTTTCGAAATCCATCCCAGCTACCGACA
This sequence comes from Picea sitchensis, assembly GCA_010110895.2. Lineage (NCBI taxonomy): Eukaryota > Viridiplantae > Streptophyta > Pinopsida > Pinales > Pinaceae > Picea > Picea sitchensis. The sequence goes on from SNQJ01S0012661.1 coordinate 24,716, forward strand.
CTAATGCTATCATTGGGCTTGGGGGAAATACACCTCCTTATACTCTTTTTTAGTTTGGTGGTTCTCAAATCACTCAAACGACTCCTAATATGGGAGGCATTCCTGATTTTAACCCTAGGTCTAATACTCTTGCTTCTAGGTGGAGCAACCAACCTAGCAGAAAATATTTTGTTGAAGTTATATCCTACACCCCTGCCTCTTCGGTGTTGATTCCGACCAATACGTTGGGCATGATGAATCCACCTATATCCTCCAGATTCCCACCTGAAGGAGGTCAATTTCACACTTTGGTCAACCCCCAACCCGGATCCAATCTAGTTGGGGGGAATTTTTATAACCCTCAACAAAACACTCCTGCTGGAATGATGCCCAACCAAACTTTTATGAATCATCCCAGAGGAGGGATTTGTAATCCTGGAAAGGTCCATGGTTCTTACCAGAAACCTGGATGGGTTGTAGTTCCTCAAACACAATATTTCCCAGGAACTTGGGGCCAGATGTCTCAACCCCATCTCCCTTTTTTGGCCACGATTAATCTACCAGACTTGTCTAAGTGTATGAATGACCCTGCGAGTCATGATCCTATATGGCCCCCCATCCCCACCAAGCTTCCTTCATACATTCTAAAATTAGAAGGTAAGAATGGTGAATATCATGGTGATCACATTACTACCTTTCACCTATGGTGCTCCTCGAATTACCTTAATGACGATTCTATTCAATTAAGATTATTTCAACGCACCCTAATTGGGGTCTCTATGAAATGGTATATCGAGTTACCTCGGGAGGCATATGGGACCTTTACATAGATGGTATTGGTCTTCCTTAACCACTTCCAATTGTAGATTTGTTATGATGTTGGCCTAGAACTTTTGTCAACTTTACGCCAGGAGACAACCACTCATATCTCAGATCATATCCAGGAGTGGCATAGACAAAAGAGGTTGATTAGGACCCCCATACCCCCAAACTTTATTTTATAATGGTTCCTTAAGTATTTTCACCCTCTTATATCAAAGGATGTTGGTACTATCAGGGTTACCACTGAGGAAGAAGCGATCTTTAAATCCCAGCAACTAGATATGATATACGCTCAGTTTGGGATGTTATACGACATTCTTCCGGATGCACCATGGTCAACTTACGACCATAGAAAAAATCTTGGACCTCATGTTGATGGCATTGTAGGTACCACCAATGTAAAATCCGCAGACTCGATGACAAGCCATTTGAAAGAGTTATCTCTAAACCATTCTGTAGGAGGGACAACTTCATGTGTGTCTTCCAACCCCACTTAGTCGATGGATGTACACTCCGTGCAATCGTCGACAAACCCAAATGGTAACCAACAACCAGGCGTGAATAAGAAGAAAGAACGTAATAATCGTAAGGGTGGGAAAAATAATAATAAACCCAAGGACAATGGTAATAATGAGAAGATGAATAATAACGCTAGAGAGGGAAAACGAGAAAGACGTAAGGTGAAGTTTCCCTGTAAGATTTTCATAGATGATCACCTTACCAATTTATGCCCCAAACTTGCAGAAGATGTGAGGCTATTATCTCTACCGCTCGCTGTGCTAACAAATCCATTCCCACATAACCAACACATGGCCTTGAGTTCCTCAAACGTCGAAATGTGGTTGGTGGGAGTCAAAACCCATCGTCAGACGACGACCATTTGTGTATCAATATTTTCGATGAGAAAGTTAATGTAGCCACTCGATCTTGATATTATAGCTATTCACAAGTTATTTCTGGTCTATAATCTCCTCCTCCTCCTCCAGAGATGAATTTACATATTGAAAAACCAGAGCCACTGCCTTGTATTTCGAAAGGAGTACTCAAGCTCTCTACCCGCAATCCAAATGCTAGAGTTTCCCATAACTACTCTATTGTTGAGGACCTAGGTCAAAACCCTTGTGCGATGTCATCTTTGGAGGTACTCCAGACGTTTCCTTCATAGAGGAATGCCTTACTATCTGCGTTAGGAGCTCTAGAACCTAGTGGCTCAAACATTATCAAGTTTGACGTCATAGATGTAAAGCCTTTCTTGCCTTACCATGTGCCATTCCAAATCAAGGTGGAGTACTCAAAGTATACCATCAAACATGCAATTGTTTATGAAGGAATTTCCACTTGTGTGATGTCCCTGATCTGTTGGAATGCTCTTGGTTTTCCAACTCTTTCCAAGTTATCAAACATGTTGAATTCTTTTGATGGTCATTCCTTCCACCCTCACGGTACTCTTCCTGCCTTTTTGGTCCAGTTAGGTGGGAAGATAGTAGAGGTGGAGGTCTAGGTAGTTGATGCGCCTCTTGATTATAACTTGTTACTAGGAAGCAATTGGACCTATGCTATGGTCGTCATCATATCATCTGTCTTTCGTACTCTTTTTTTTCCTCATGAAGATAAGATCATGATGATCGACCAGTTATCCTTTTCGTACTCTAGTCAAAATGCATATATTGGACCATCGATCCCTGTGATCGACAATTCTCAAACGGAAATAGAGAATATGGGTGTCAGAATGTATTCTTCCCTTATGGGTACTTTCGACTTCATGACAGCAAGTCACCATGTTTAGGCCATGTCCAATAGGCCCGTCTCGACAGGGGGGTCCATTCCTTTCCACACTTCCTATTTTAGTGATCCATGGACCCTACCTTCCCTGACTTTGTCTTGTGAAGGTCCATTGCATGATGGAATGGCCATGCCACTATTGACAACAGAGATTGCGTATCAAGTTGTTCTTGACTCTTCTGCTGATCCCGATCCTGTTACCTCATTGACGGACGAGGAGAATCTCATTCATAGGCCCGTGTGGGCCACTTCATTGTCTTGTTCACATGATTTCCTCGATGATACTTTTCTATCGGACGAAGCTATCATCGAGGCCATGAATGGTTCCAACAAACCTTGGGACGATATGCATCACTGCTCTTATTTTCTTCCAGATCTTGAAAGAATAGAACAAGATGACTTTCGATCTACTTTGAGTGAGATAGTTAGTCAGATAGTTAGTCATGCCGTAGTTCCACTTGAGACACACTGCATTTATGCCGAAGGAAACATTTTGAGTATTTCTCTTACTTTCACGATCGATATCTCTTATACCCCTGGCAAGATAAAAAAACGTACATATTGGTGTGGATTATTCTCTAGAAGAAATCCTGATCTACACTGAACTCTTCAAGGAATTTCGAGATGTATTTTCTTGGTCATATGAAGAAATTCCAGGAATCGACCCTTGTATTCTCGAGCATGATATTAGAACTTATTCAGATGCTAAACCTGTTCGACAACATCTTAGAGATGTGAATCCACTGAATGCCCTCACTATTAAGGAAGAGGTGGAGAAGCTACTTAATGTTGGCTTCATCTACCCAGTTCCATTGACTTAATGGGTATCCAATCCCATTCCTTTGAACAAGAAGCAAGGAACTATCCGTGTATGTATGGAATTTTGTGACCTGAACAAGGCCTATCGTAAAGACAACTTCCTAACACCTTTCATCGATTAGATTCTTGACGAGTGTGCGAGAAGCGAAGTATTTTCTTTTCTGGATGGATTTTTAGGGTATAAACAAATCCAAATTAAACCTGAGGATCAAAGCATGACGACATTTATTTGTCCTTGGGGTACTTTCGCATACCGGAAAATGCCTTTCGGCCTTAAAAACGTCGGGGCAACCTTCCAACGTGCCATGAATTTCTCTTTTTCAGGATCTTAAGCATATAGTCGAAGCTTACCTTGATGATCTTCCTGCTCACTCTCGTAAGAGATCATATCATACCATGCATCTTTGGACTATTTTCGAAATATGTCATTACTATAGAATATGTTTGAACCCTCACAAGTGCATCTTTTGCGTTAGGTCTGGTCGTCTTTTGGGATTTCTAGTTTCTCAGATCGGGATCATGGTAGATCCACTAAAGGTTGAGGAAATACATTTATTGCCTCCCCTACACACTATTATACAACTTCAAGGTCTACATGGGAAATATAACTTTCTATGTAGGTTTATAGTCAATTATGCCAATATCACTAAGGGGTTCATGCGTTTTTTGAAGGACACCCCTTTTATCTGGGATGAGTGAGTGCAAAAGTCCTTAGATTCTTTTAAGAAGGCCTTGGTATTGACGCCTCTGTTAAAGTCTCATGACTATAGTAGAGATTACTTGCTTTACATCGTCACGTCTGAGGAGATGATTGGTATGGTTTTGTTTCAGAAGGATGATGAGCTCTGCGATCACGTCATCTACAATCTCAGTCGAAACTTAGTCGGTTCTGAACTTAATTATTCCCACGTTGAAAAGATAGCTTTGGTTGCCATTCACGTAGTCCAATGATTGCATCATTATATATTGCTTTGAAAGACTACTGTGGTTTCTGATGTCAATCCATTTCAATACGTCCTTACTAGGCATATCATAAGGGGAAGATATAATAAATGGATTGTCATTTTACAAGAGTTTGATCTCGATTTCGCTTTTGTGAAATACAAGAAATAACTGGTCTTCATGGAGTTAATATTTGACTTTCCATTATTAGATGAGGATGTTATTTGTGTTTATTTGTTTGGAGATGAACACATTTTTATTGTCTCATCGTCCGACCCCTGGTATGGGGACATTGTTCTCTATCTTCAAACTTTGAATTTCCCTTAGCATCTCACGCGAGATGACCAACGACATGTAAGGTATCAAGATAAGAATTATACTATCATCAATGACACTCTGTATCACTGAGGAATAGAAAATATATTGCGTCATTTTTTAAATCATGGAGAAGCTGAGTTATTCCTAAATGATTCCCACAGTGGGGCTTGTGGTGGTCATCTATCGAGGCTTACGACAACCCAAACAATTTTGCGAGTCGGTTATTTCTGGCCTACTATCTTTAAAGATTGTATTGAAGTGGTTAAGAAGTGTCGCCCGTGCCAGGTGTTCAATTAGAAAATGTGCTCGCATCCATCCCCTCTTCACCCGGTCATTACCGTCGGTCCGTTAAACAAGTGGGGGGTGGACTTCGTGGATTGAAACGCAACTTCAGTTGGGGGGGACCAACACATTATCGTGGTTGTCGACGAATTTACTAAGTGGGACAAGGTCATTCCTACAGTTAAATATGATGGGAATATTTCTACCTTCTTTGTATTCAATCAAATTATCGCCTGATTCGGTATCCCGAGTGAGATTGTCACTGATCATGGCAGTCACTTTCAGAACGAAATGATGGAAGAGATAGAATCTATGCTGGGTTTTAGACATGGTCATTATTCTACTTATTACCCCCAAGAAAATAGACAAGTATGCGCTGTCAATAAGTCTCTCAAGACCATTTTGTTAAAAATTGTCAGCTAGAGTATATCCGACTGGCACATTATGCTATATCCCTCACTCTGGGCATACCAAACCTCAGTCAAGACTGCCATTGAATTTTCCCCTTTCCAGTTAGTATATGGTGTGGAGTCGACATTACTTATTGAATGATAAATATCTTCTCTTACGTTGGCAGTCATGTTCCTACCTGACACTTATGATCTCGAGCGATGCCTTGTACACCTAGAGAGTCTTGGCAAGCAGTGTCGAGATGCCTCTACGACTATCAAGGCGAAGAAAAGATGTGTCAAGGTTAAATATGATAATTTTGTCTGTCCTTGGTTGTATGGTGAGGGTGACTTGGTCCTCTTGTATGATCAAGCCAAGGAACCATTGGGGGTAGTCAAGTTTAAACCCATGTAGCACGGTCCTTATATCATGTGACGTATCTTAGAAAAATGAGCCTATGAGTTGGAATATTACGAAGGGAATATGTTGGTCGAGCCCAGGAATGGGCTCTACTTGAAAAGATATTGCGCTTGAGCCCCAATATTGGGCAAAACTCTCTTTATACTAATGTAATTTAGTGTATATATATTTTCCCTTTCTTTTCTTCTTCATCTTGCTTATTGAGTTTTCCCTTGGTTGGAATATGTCGATGGAGTCTTCGGTTTAACTAGGATTCGCAGACGGAGCCAGTCGTCATACACAGAACTTGATTTTCTTTGCTTGGGTGGTTTACTCACCTGAGGGTCTATTGATGTCTTCTGGTGGCATATGCCTAGGTCCATCCATGAATAATGTGTCCGAATATAGTGTCGTTATAGAACTTTTGTGTGATGCTATCTCACATGGTATTCTCTCGTTAGAGGTTCGCCTGGATTCCTAGTTAGTAGTATTCCAGTTGAACGACAGTTACCGTGTGCATTGTTGTAGAATAAATCCGTAAATGTGGACATAAACTAATCTCCCTATATCCACCTAGATCTAGAACAAACCAAGATATGACATGGCGCTTTCCCTAAGTTACAATCATTGAATTCACTACCAAAGAAGGAATGGGTGACATACCTTTAGATATCGCTTCCTTATATCTCTGTTGTCCCTGCTTCGCTCCAATGCTCTTGTGAAATCAAATCTCCAATGACACAAACCAACCAAAGTGAAAGAAGTAAAGTATATTCAATGACAACCTATGCATATGATCAAGGAGTTATGCAATAAAATAAATACTATTCTATGTGAAAGAAACATGCCACTGTATTATATTAAATAATAGGAAGAGAGATTACAACCGGATGCCTTGATGTCATAAGGTCCCTTCCAACGATTCCTTTCTTCCCACACACTTCTAATCCAAGGATTCTAAGATCAACAATCTATCTTGCGAGAAAATGCTTGTTTCTCCCACGTATGAAGGCCGTCGCACCCTAGCTATAGAGAAACCTGCGGAAACTCCAAAATCGATACAGAGATCAAGGTGTGAAAATCACGCATTTCCACACCCTGTATATAGTGCAACCTCCAAAAAAACTCCTTAATAGGGTTTTTACAAAGGAAAATCCAATTTCTTCTCTTAGGCAAAGTTCTTCTCCCTTCTTTCTTCAAGAATTTAGGCCACTGACCTTTCTGAAGGAAACATATAGGTTTACATCATTAACGGTCATAAGGGTGATGAAAATAATGTGTAACAGAGAGCCCCCCAAAGTATGAAGTTAGAACATAGTGATAGCTAAAATACTTTGTTGTGTGTGTGTAGGGAACAAGGAACATGTCAGTCATAAATATTCCAACAAACAAGGAAATACAGTACAATAATATATCATCATTGAGGTAGGCATTCCCATACTCAGAATACAAATGACTCAAATCATAAGTGTCGGCATGCGAAGATCCATGTCAAGTAAGACAGGTCATGGCCACCAAAAATAGACTGTGTATCCATGCCAATATGACTCAAATATGAACATGGCCACAAAGAATACATTATGGATCTATGTGTTAAAGACTCAAATTTGAACATAGCGATGAGACATACAATGTGGATCTATGTAACAGGACACTAAATATACTCCAATGCAACTTGAATCTATCATAAAATATCCAGTGTCTTCATCTCCACCACTCTATAGTATGAATCTAACCATGTGAATACATGTGCTGAAGTTGAACATGGTAAAAACCACTTGATTACCGGTCATTAGTGTATACCATTAAAAAGTGTGAGGGAAATCACCATTAATGTCAATGACTCCCAAGGTACACTAGTGCAATGCAACGAATGTGAATTAATGAGATGAAGTCAAACACTCGGTGGAATATGCCGATTAGGGGTCAATAATGAAAACCAACCGTCGAAAGAGAGAAAAAATGCAATTGAGGCATGCAAGTTCCAAGGTACCAATTAGTTTCTAAGTCTAATTCCTGGATAATGAGTTGAATTCGATAGGAAAAGACTCGTCACAAGAGGGCCTTAAGGTATCCCCCATCACTGAAACAAAATGAGTAACAATATTTGAGGTAGATCGGAGTAACAAATGATTTATGACTGACTCAGGGATGGTCAATGCAATAGAAGGTTTAAGGACTACAGAAATGGCCTACGCAATAGAAGGATTTCAGGGTTGAACTTTTCTTTGAACATATTGATGACATCAAAACTATCTTGGAAACACTGACTCAACAACAGGGATCACAAACCAGTTTGTAATCTTATAAAGGAGTATGATCAAGAGACAAGTAGATTTTCCAATCTAGACACAAAGCGAGTGAATGAGTGTCATGTTCAAAATCAACTCTTCCATGGAATACAGGTTTAGACACATTTCTTTCCCAATTTTTCCCCCACCAATTCTGGCGAGTACCTCTTTATTTTTACACAAGCTTGAGGAGGATAACATATGCTTGTATATGTAAGCTCATACTTTGTATGAGTCCCTCAGAGTATGTTTAATGAACCCTAAGAAGGAGTGGTTCGGTCCCATATGGGTCTTTCGATGTTTGTTTAACGAGACCAAATATAGAAAACTCGAAGGTTTTTCGTGTTTTGAGAGTCTGAAAAACACTTAAGGAGAACTCTCCCAGTTCCTTTTTTGTAAAGTCGTCTGATAAGACCAAAAAAGAGATAAACTATTGCCCAAAATACGTTTTCTTCAAATACTTTAATGAGCGTGAAAATAACAAGGTCACTCGACAATATTTTCATGTTTAGAGAGTCTAAAAAGAGCTTAAAGGGAACTCCAGGGGGTTGTTTTTTCATATAACCTTTACAAGTCTGAAAAAGTGACAAAAGTACACTCAATTACATTCTCATTGATTTACGAGAACGAGAGAGAACAAAGACTAATCTTGGGATTGTTTTCATTGTTACGCAAGCTTTAAAGCAAAACAAAACTATGCTTGGGATATATTTTATTTTTTCACAAGCTTAAAAACTAAACAAAACTATGCTTGGACCTGGTTTCATTTTTACACAAGCTCAAACCAGAGGAAACTATTCTTGAGGTAGGTGGTTTTATTTTTACACAAGCTTGAACCAAAGAAAACTATGCTTGAACTTCCCAATGCTAAGGGATGGTTGGTGGTTAGCCCCCAGCTTAAGAAACTAGAGGATCAACTTCAACATGAAGTCCAGAGGCTGAAAGAACTACCCCCCAAGCTTCATTTCATCCTACTACAAAGGGAAATGAAATGAAGCTTCAAATGCTTAACGTAGGACTTGACTCAACAACAGAGAGGGGGGGGGAAATATTTCATTTTTTAACAAGATTGACACAGGAAAATAACTATGCTCAAGAATCCAGGTTCAATCCCTAGATGTTTGTTTCATTTTTTAACAAGCTTGACACAGAAACAAGAACTATGCTCGTAACCTTCGTTTCATTTTTGAACGAGGTTGCTACAAATATGCAAAACTATCCTCACAACTGGTTTCATTTTTTAACGAGATTGAAATCTGAAAATCATGCTCAAAGCTGGTTTCATTTTTTAATGAGCTTGAGATCAGAAAACCATGCTCAAAGATGGTTTCATTTTTTAATGAGTTTGAAATCATAAAACCATTCTGAAAGGTGGTTTCATTTTTTAACGAGCTTGAAAACAAAAAACCATGCTCAAAGGTGTTGCTTGATCATGCCTTCCAAGAGGACAATGCTTCAAAAGGACACCATGTCAAGGGACAAAACTCGATCATGGATTCCAAGAGATCTTCATTTGGTGGAAGAGACACACTCTGGAAGGAACACATGTCAAGGTCCATTACAGGGGTAAGGAGATAATGCTCTAAAATACCTATCGAAGAAATCACCATGTCGACTACTAGATCTAATTCATCAGAAGTCAAATTCATGGGAGACAATGCCACATAATTAACATGTGGTTAGGGCGATATCGTCTGCATATAAGAAACATTTAGGGAGGTAATCTAGTCAGGACCAATGAATGAAAGTTTATCAATAGTCACAATTCATCCATCATGAGGGAAAGATATCACACGAAAAAGAGTGGAAACAATAGCTTTCATGGCATAGACATAATCCCGCCCAAGGAGTAAAGAAAAATCCAAGGGGTCTTGGACTACCATGACATCAATAAAGATAGTTTTCTTGCCCAAAGTTATAGGAAACTGAGGAAGGGTCCCTAAAGGTTGACTAGTTCTACTGTTAAAAGATAACAAATTCCGCGTAACTGGCACAAGCTGAGGACAACACAAATATTTACAAGCAAAAGAGGACAAAATACTAATAGACACATCTTCATATATCAGTGTCTGAGGAATGTCCCGACCACAAACCTACATTGTGATCTAGAAAGGAATGTGAGAGGGAAGATGAGGTCTAGTTAGCACACCCCAATCAAAACGGATGACCTTATTACTTGGAGGGGGTTCCACGGGATAAGGAGGAATACCCTCGGGCATGGTAGAGTCTATATCAACGATAAAAACGTGGGTAGTATCAGATTTAATCTCGAGCGGGTGAGTAGGATCGAATGATAATGACATCAAATCGACCACTTGGGTTTCATTCTCCAAGGGGAGAATTGGGTTGACGGGTGGAAACAAATCGACCACTTGGGTTTCACTCTCTAATGAGAGAGTGGGATCGACCGAGGATGGGATCAGATCGACCACGTGTGTTTCACTCTCTAACGGGAGAGTGGGATCGACTGAATATGGGATCAGATCAACCACTTTGTCAACTTCTTCAACTAAGGAAGTGACCAAATTGACAACATGATCAACCAGACTAATCGACGAAGGGACCAGATTGATCATTCCATCAACTATAGGTGGGTCGAGAGTAAGCTTGCGATAAGAAGCTAGAAGTTGAGGTTTTGAAACAATTATGTATGCCAGGAATTTCGAGGCTTCGTCCATACGAGGGAAAAGGTGAGTTAGATGAATCCCTTTTCATAACATGCACAGTAACTTGACTCTACTTTTCTTCTTCCCAATGGTATTTTGACTAGTTGACGGGAGGTCAACAACCTGTTGTTCAGAGGCTAACGACAAGGGATGGCGAGGGTGTGTAGACCATGCTTCTATAAACTTGGATAGACCAGGGAAATCCTTAAGAATATGGCTACCCTTACAAATCTTGCAAGGGTACCTGGGCTTACAGGTTGTTTGGGTGATCTTGACATCATGAACACTCGCAGCACAACTAACAGTAACTGGTTTCTTTCCAACATGATCGACAGTCATTGGAAGTTTGGACCCTTTCTT
>SNQJ01S0012661.1:35815-48250 GCA_010110895.2 Picea sitchensis
TATTTTTCTTCTTCTTATTCTTCCTTTTCTTCTTCTTCTTATCCACTGAGTTACTATCTTTAGAGCTTTCACTCAGCGAAGAAGATGAAATGGAAGAAGACTGTGCAAGTGAAGAAGGAGAAGAAGGTCTTACTGGTGAAGATGGTGAAGGATTGACATGAGGTTGATTCTCTTGGGGAGAAGTGCTTACAACTGACACACTAACTGCATTCAGGATTACCTAAGTGGAAAACAACCATATCAGTAATCCAATTGTGAGACCTAGAAGGCTCAAAGTAGCGATGTGAGGAAGACCAATGTTTCTGTAACAGGGAAAAACAAAAGGTTCCCCTAGAAAAGGGGTTCCTTCATTGGTCATTCCAGGAAATGATGCCATTAAAAACAAAAATCCAATCAAGAGTTCACTAGGGAAAACAAACAACACACGGTAAAAATCTAGTAAGCAAGCAATCCAACAAAATCTTTTCACAATGAGCACACTAGTTGGTGATGAAATCCAATGTCATAGGAACAAAGTAAGAAGGGGTTGAGATAGAGCAGGTGGAAAAGTTACGTTGACAACCTGCTTAACGAACTTAGATCCTCATGCAAGATCCCACACATAATCGTGGGTATACCCTCCAAGGTGCCCGAGTGCGTTTGGTCAACGTCGATTCTAGGTACCGTGAAGACTTTCCCCTCCATAGTCACCTTGTGTAAAGACCCTAAAGAGATAGGCTACTAAGGTTACCAATTACTACAGTGATGCCCGGGGAAACAGTCGTTAGTCCGATCCACGCCTAAAGACAGGGTATCTAGCCCAAAATCAACTTGAAAGGCTTCCAATCATCATTGTGGGTATACCTTCAAGCGACCCCCATAATACACACAATATCTACACCAATACCAACAAAGAAGGGTGAGTAACACTGCCAGTCTCAATGCGACTTCGTGATTGACCCTTGTGTGAGAAGGGCTTCCCAGGACAAAATGTAATAAGTGGATTTACTGTTCCCTAACTCAATATTCTATGTTTGTTTATATCTTTGGAAAGTTATATTTCACACCTATTTCAAAGCCCTACAACTAATCTAATGCAGGTTTTCTACCAAAAAATATAAAAATGTCTAATCAATTTTTATAAGCGCTTTATTTTTAAGGTTGTTGTTACTCAAAAGGAAAACGGCGTGGACAATATGGTGTTTTGACTGACTCAAAAGTTATGCAAATATATGAATATGCAATATTTTAATTTCGATGACAACTGTGCTACGAGAAGGAGAAAACATTTATCATTCCCATATGCACAATGTCCCAAAATATATTAAACTCATCAATATCAATATCTTTAAGAAATCAAATGTAAGGACGCCCCCAATCTAGTGTAAAGCAAGAAATTGAAATTTTTCATTTCAAGGAGACACTAAAAGCAATAGAGAACTTCCTCAAAACAAAATCAAACCAAACAAAGTTTCTCTTTTAACATGGTTTATTCAAAAAAATAAGTATTATTTCACTAAACAATTCTAAAGAAAAACAATGATTTGTAACATAAAAACACTCAAAGGAAGAGATCAAGTCTTTCAAAAGAAAACAAAGAAAAAAATAAGGCAAAGATGGCTGAAAAAAATTCAATTTTTTTCAGGCAGATTGTAATCGGACCCAACAAATCACCCCAGAACCATATCACAGATCTGGGTAGGGAAACCCCCCCCAAAAACAATTTTTTTCTCAATTTCCATAGGCTGTAGACTAACACAGTGCGGAAATCCCTAATTTCTGCAGGCCATATATGGGTAGGGTGCGGAGTTTCCACACTGGTCTAAACAGGTAGGGTGCGGAAATAATAAGGCGTCGCACTGTCCCTCAACGAAGGGTGTGGAAATCAAACAAAAATGGAAAAATTAAAAATTAAGAAGGTTTTCTAGTGAAATTTAATAGTTTGAGAGTCAAGTTGGATCTCTCAGTGACTTAGAAAGCATAAACAAAGAAATCAAAGAAATAAAGAAAGACAAACTATAAAAAAATTTGTTCCCCAGTGGAGTCACCAATTTTATTGTAGGATAAATCAATAATTGTAGACATAAACTAATCTCCCTAGATCCACCTAGATCTAGAACAAAACAAGACTAGACATGGCACTTTACCTAAGTTACAATCATTGAATTTACTACCAAATAAGGAATATATGACATACCTTTAGATATCACTTCCTTATATCTTTGTTGTCCCTGCTTCGCTCCAGTGCTCTTGTGAAATCAAATCTGCAATGACACAAACCAACCAAAGTGAAAGCAATAAAGTATATTCAATGACAACCTGTGCATATGATGAAGGAGTTATGCAATAAAATAAAGACTATTCTATGGGAAAGAAACATGCCACTGTATTATATTAAATAATAGGAAGAGATATTACAACTGGATGCCTTGATGTTGTAAGGTCCCTTAAAACGATTCATTGCTTCCCACACACTTCTAATCCAAGGATTCTTAGATCAACAATCAATCTTGACAAAGTAATGCTCAAAAGACAAATCCAAGCTACAAAATTGAATAACTCAACCAAGATCCAAAACCAGCCCTTTCTCCATGAGAGATACCCTCCTTTTATAAGCTGAAGAGGATAAGGTGAGGAGGTTAGGATGATCCCACTAAATCATGAAAGCAAGTAAGATCTAAACCATTCAGAGGCCACCTCACCATAGAAGCTTCTCCTTCTAGAAGCATCGAAAATGCTAATTTTTCCCACGTACGAAGGTCGCTGCAACCTAGCTATAGAGAAACCTGCGGAAACTTCGCAATCCAGTCACAGAGCAAGGTGCATAAATCAAGTATTTTTGCACCCTATATATAGTGCAACCTGCAGAAATCCTCCTTAATAGGGTTTTTACAAAGGAAAATCCAATTTCTTCTCTTAGGCAAAGTTCTTCTCCCTTCTTTCTTCAGGAATTCAGGCCATTGAACCTTCTTAAGGCAACAAATAGGTTTACATCATTAACGGTCATAAGGGTGACAAAAATAATGTGTAACATGCATTATCCTACTTTACTCCGACGATTCCTACGAGTACATATTTTAGAACGATAGTTTGATTTTATTACTTACTATCACATTCTTAGGATTTCTAATCATCTGATGCTTATGCTAATCTTGTTTTAGATTGCCATTTGTCACATAACTAAATCAAATAAAACCATCTCATCAATATACACATTGTAAAATATAAGTAAAGTCGAAGATCCATTTTATATATATTCCAAACAATATGGTGTTTATAGTACAAAATTGGGGCTAATACCCTCAATACATATATAGTCGGTACTACAATATCCACAACATCTACAACTGTGGCGTCGGATGTTTGTCATGGTAAAAAACTATGATGTTTGGTAGAAGTTGAAAGAGTCATACCCAGGCTTTGGGCACACCAACCACCTATCGCTGCATGGATTCTAGAAGATCCTCTACCTGAGCCATGGGAATCATATGAGTCAAACAAGACAGGTTGCCCTGCACATTTTGTAGGAATCTCTCAGCTTCTCCTCCAACTTCCTCATCTCCCCATTTCCTCCATCGATGTCAAGGAATCCCTTCCGGCCATCGCGGATCCATGTCTATGTTACACAAATGTCTAGTTAGTACTTAAGCATCATCCAAAAATATATTTTTTTCACTATACAAAAATACAAAAAAATTAAATATTTAAAAACATTCAACATACCTATGTCACCATAGGTGGTCCCTGGTGGGAGTGGCATATCCAAATCCCCTCTGAAGTTGATACCTATATAGGGATCATCATCCAGAGTGATGACCTGTCACTGCCACCAGTAGAAGAAATCCACGTTTTAGGGTGTGGGCACCCTACATCCCCCCTTCCATATCATTACCTCGGTCCATCATGTCATGGATGGATCGTGAAGTCCTCTCGGAAGAATATCGACTCTAGCTCCCAAACATAGAACCTGATCAAAGACGAAACTACATAGGATAGAGGCAAACCTAAAATTCCTCTTACTCCCCTGTTTGTACTCTGTCAACTAGCTCTTCATATTTTCCAGTAGTGAGGTACACCAGTCATATACTGTGGGTCTCAAGAACTATACTACATATAACATGAGCAACCTCGATGCCTAGTGAAATGAGGTCGAACCTGTGATCCTGGTCAACATGAGGACAAAAATATTCAGGATGAAATTATTTATCACCTAGATAGGGAGTTGGCTCCAAACCTTTGGATTCCTTGCTACATATTGGGCATCTATGTACTCATATATTTTCATTCCTCTCCCTGCTCCCCTCGATGTGATGTTTACAACCTCTCCCCGAGGTGATAATCTAGTAAAAAAGTAGATATCCTCTACTTAAATCCTCAATGGTTTCCCATCGAGGTTGAATCTTTCACTCTTAGGGTCCCAGTAACCCCCAAGCATATCGAGCAACCTCCCCTGGGCTCGCATTCCTTTGAGTGCCCAAAATTTGTATAAAACACATCTCTTCAAGACCATTTGGGCCCCCATATCTTGATCCACAACAACATCCACCTCCTCATTCTCTCTTTATCTCCATTCAAGAACCATCCTGCCAAAGACAAGCCACAATTTGAATTAGCACCAATAGAAATCATTGATTGCATGCTTGTACGTGATCTTCTTCACTTACATTTGCATATAGGGCTGGGTATAACCACCCTTTAGTTTCCACAAGCATGTATAATCCATCCTATACGCGAATCGACAAGAGACAACCCGTGTAAGCCAAATTTTATAATTTACTCCCTAAATTACTCAAAATTTGGAACCTAATTTAAAAATTTAATCCATTGGAAATGAACAGGAAAGGAAGAAGAATTACTTGGTCTAGACGGTTTCTGATTTCGTTGTTTGATGCTTCCACAATCACTGTTTGAATGTCAGAGGTATTTTGGTCCAATTTGCACTATTTGGGTAAAAAATCAAAATGGTATAGTAATTTTTGGTTTTATTACTATTTATAAACAATTTTTACCCACTTTCTAGAGTTTTGAGCCATTTGTTCTCCTACTGGACTAATACAAAGGTGTATTGAGTTGGTTTTTGTAGTTTTCACCAGGGATTCTTGTGGATTTCAACGTTATGTTGGCCATTCGTCACCACATGAAGGTCTTTTCACTACTCAACATACAAGATAAGTATCCATTCCATCATCCATTTTCGCATTATCCTACAACTGTCACTTTTTATTCCTTAGGTATAAACCCATTTGTTGTGGCACAAAACCTTCCATCTTCTATAATTAGTGTCGTTATCAAGTGGTAGAAAATTACCGAACATGGGTGCCCTTGTTAGATCCCCTACTACATTTGGTTCCCATGCAGATATTTTTTCCATAGGACCGTGAGTCCCTCATAGCTAGTACATGAATTTACGCTGATCCTTATTTATCACTCATAAATGTGCTTCCTTATACCCCGAGGAATCCCAAATGAGTTTAATTTAGGCTCTTTTCCAACTTGTCTTCAAAAAGAGAAAAGATTATCGAGTGAACTTGTCTCTTTCACACTCGTAAATTGGATTTGAATGGGCATCTATTTGGCACAAGTTTATCCCTTTTTCACACCAAGTACACCAAAAGTCATAAAAAATGACATTTTTTTGGCGTTAAGTTGTGATTGCATCTCATTCCCTTGCTTGCAGTATTGAGCCTGTAGCCAGTTCTCGCTTTGCATTATAAACTGTTTGCCTTAGCAGCTTTGCATCCTCAACCAAGTAGAGCAATTTGACACCCTATACCTAGGAGGGAACATTCCCTTGAGTTTCCATCTCCTGCATGCATCTCCTTGCATTGAGAATAGGTATGTTCCACTGCTGGAACTAGTTTTGCTTACTTGCGACACTTGTTTCCTCTATATCATAGCATTCATTTGTCTATGAAAAAAAAAAAAATACGGGCGATAATGGATTATTATCTTATATTGGTAGCAGTCATGTCGAATTTGAACATATTGCAAAACTATTTGAGTCCATTCATCATCATAATTTTTGGATTAGCATGGCCTTAGGAAGTTGAGCTCATTACAGAGTCTTCTCTACCGACTGGTTAATCTTCCAGTCCCTATAGAGAGGTTCAATGATGCCTCTTGCATCTCAGGGTTTCATCATTGGGTCTATGATGTCGGAGTCCTCCATATGTCTCATGCTCTTGTTCAAAGGAAGTCTATCAACCTGTGTCAACCACCTCTCAGAACTATTGAATTTGCATGTCGTCCATACCCTCAATTTGTCTCAGAATCACGTGATAATGTAGTCCTATTATGCACCATGACCCTACTTTCATCATTGGTAGGCAACCTTGAACCCAATAGTCAACACTTCATCATTGGTCGTTGATTGGGTGATTTCCCTTGTGTTTGACGGTAAGAAATCTATTCACACATTGGGATTCATGTAGTGTCTTGGATGACATTAGCATTATTGGTAGTTTCCTCACCTTTGTCAACAATTTTCATCATTGGATGCTATTCAGAGGGTGTTTTTCATGTACCGCTTGCACTTGTCACATGCAAAAGATGCACAACGTCGTTGGTTCATGAACATGTTCTTCATCCGATTTCCACTAGATCATGAATCTCATGCTTTGTACCCCGTGCTGACTGATGAGAGATTCCTTAATCCTCTCCTTTCAGTGGGTCTCCCTCCATTGAATTCAAATCATTTATTCTGGAAACATGACCTAGAGTCTTATGAGTACCTTGAGACTTGTAGTCATTAGTGGCAGGTTCTCTCTCGATCGACATTTGGGAATACACCAATGTCTCTTGATCGATGGATTCTTCAGGTGTTCAACACCGAATCCTTTATTCACACTTTCAATAATGTACTCGATGCGTTGATACCTAATTTCATTATCAGTAGGTTGTCTCCCATTTGTTAATGGTATACCTCAATGACCGGTAATCAAATGATGTCTTATTGTCTTCAACCTCAAATCCTTTACTCGCATGATGTAGACTTTCACCCTTGGTGGATTGTGTAGAAGACTTGAAGACATCAGTATGTGGCCGCAACTTTCTTGAGCTGTTGCTTATTTTTTCATCGGACCAATAGTTATATGACTTCAGTGATCATGGGAGATCATATTGTACTCCATTCTATACATATATCTTCATATTGGTTTTGAGAACTGTTCTACTGGGCCTTGTTTGTGACTATGACAACCATTGGCATGTATCCGCATTTGTATTTTCCTATTCATGTCCACAAACACTTTCTTGGTGTATTTTCACATGGATCTGTAGTGTAATTATATTGGCAACCATGTATGCAAAGTCAATACACAATGTGATGAGAAACTAGTTCGTCCAGTTGGTTCCCCATCACTCCACTTCTGTGTTATTTATAATATATTTTTGCCATCGTAGATACTCCTTTGACCTCACACATTAGGGGGAATTTGTTATAGCAAGATTTCCCCCCCCTATGCAATATTTCACAAAAGGTCATTTTCATTTCCCTATGTAGACTTATCATCCCTGTTTGTAAAATCCAGAGCTAAAAATACATATTTTTCCACATGTACACATATTTCATACTATACAACATGTGTATACGTAGGCTTCTCCAATACAACCCACATACATCGAGATTTGTGCAAGAAAATGAAAATTAATGACAGGCTTCCATGTCACGACAAGAGATCTATGATCCTTGGCCTTCCATATACTAGAAACATTCTAACTCGACCCTTCAGTTCTATTTTTAAGGCTATAAATGGGCCAATTCCGAGCTATGGAAAGAGGAGAAAGAATTCAATTTAGAGAGAAAAGTTACTCTGGAGAAATTATTTACGTCATATTGAGTCTACATCCCTTTGTCCTTTAAGTCTTAACACATTGATCATCCCCCACGATCTTCTCTTATTGATTGAGAACCTCATTGTTTCTCTCTTATGATCTTGCCTTTGGTGGAGGATTGAAGTGGTGGAGGCCCAGTTGGAAGGAACTTAGTTTCTTGTTTCTGAACCATGTCGACACAGAAGTCTGTAACATTTTCACTTCTGCTGATTATATATTAATATAAACACTCTTTTCACGTCCAATTGATATCTTGCAAATATTTTAATTATTATTCCATGGGCGTATTTGTCATGTTTATTAATGGATTATGCTATTGAATGTCCTAACATCATTTATTATCACCATATTCTTGCTTTTCTTTGTTTTTGAGGACTAGTTGCAGGTATGTTTCTTTGGGTCAAGT
This sequence comes from Picea sitchensis, assembly GCA_010110895.2. Classification (NCBI taxonomy): domain Eukaryota; kingdom Viridiplantae; phylum Streptophyta; class Pinopsida; order Pinales; family Pinaceae; genus Picea; species Picea sitchensis. Next base: position 44,034 of record SNQJ01S0012661.1, read on the forward strand.
TCTCAATGATGGACTTCATCGAACGTATGGATGAGGTAGGACTTTTATTTTCTCTTGCTAGGATATTTGTTTTCATAGCATACTTGAGAAGAGAGTTGATTTTTGCAGTCATTTCCGTCTGTTGTGGTTTACCCTAGCCATAGAGAGATTTTCCTCGTAACAAGGAATGAAATGATTCTACTTTTAATCTATCCTTAATGTCATTTATCCACTACTTCATAGTTTAAGGGTCAACATTCAACTAGGTTGGGATGCTATCAACAAGTTTGGAAAAATCTATCACGATTGTTAATGAGATCGGGGCTCAGACATTTCTGAGTTTTCACATGTTATCATATCTATTGGATATTATGTGCATGTCACATTAATATCCTAAGATGGGATGGGCATGGAAACCGACACACCGAGACATACAAATTAACTACAAGTTTGTATAGGATCACAAGTACGTGTCATAATATTACAAGATATGAGATCACTTCTTAGAACCTTTTTATGGATTCATTTTCTGGGTGCCATCCATGTGCATGGTTGATAAAGCACTACCAATAAAAAAAAAAATTGGGGACCATTATCTAATGCAACATGAGAGTTACATGAGGACATATGGGGATGCCAAATCTCCCCATCTAATTCAAAGGTTTGTCCCATACAAATTTGTTCTTGAAGAGGTTGGATATGAGACAATGATCCACAGAGTTGGGGAGACTCTCTACTATGACAAGAAATCTATTTGGTCCTCGCTCCCATTATGGATCGGATCATACTCTTTCATGAATATCAATTAGGCTTAAGCCAAAGTGGATACATTTCTATCATATCACTTTGGAGAAGAAATATTTAGAAGACATGACCCTAAAAAAGTGGTTAAGGAGTATTGTATCAAGATAAAGCATACTTGGGAATACACTTCATATTTTTGGGTGGAAGATTAAGTGCATTACGGGGAACATACATCTGATGAAGTCATTTCCAAGCGACAAGGAAAACCCATAGAAAGGGTTGATGATGAGTAGAAGGCTCGTGAAGAAGAATGAAATAAAGAAGAAGAACAAAAAACAAAAGAAGCATATGATGCAATGACATCCATGCATTTCAGATCAATCGAGGAAGAAACAAAAATAGATAAGAAGAGAAGAAAGAAGGAAAAGGTTCAGAAAAAAAAGGACACAGCAGAAAAGAAGAGGAAGACTGATGAGGCTAGAGAAAAAGTGAAATAAGAAGCAGTACTAGTAGAGGAAATGACTAAAGAAGAAGTAGAAGCAAAGGTATCTGCCAAGAAGGAACGAAAATTTGAAGCCAAAAAAATAGCGACAATTGAAAGAGAAGTAGTAGAAGCAGAGAAAAGAGTGAAAATGAAGTTGCAGCCAAACCAACAGAGGAAGACTAGTGGAAAAGCGATGAAGAGGCTCTAAATGATGACACCTCACCTATGGAAACTGACATTTGAGAGTCATTAATGGAATTCCCTAGTGGTCATCCTCAATTAAGTGGGATGGAATTAGGACTTCAAACTCCATATAAACCAAGAAAAGTGACGAACCTAAAAAAGTTCAAGTATGACAAAGCCACTCAATGCATCATGCAACGTAAAGTTATAAAGGTCTTTGTCATAGGTGTTAACCCATTATCCATCATCACAAAGAACATTGTAACAAATGATTACATCTAATATCTACTCTCCATGTCATCCATTCACACTTCCTTTACCACATCCACATAGCATAACCTTAATAAATTGTATCGCCAAAACCATGAGAAGTATGTTAGGATCAAGGAACTAGAATAAAAACTCTGGAAAGTGAGGATAAATGAAGGAAGGTCCTAAGAATTAGAAGCATGCACATAAAAATTCAGAACTGAGTTGGAGGAAGACATCATAGATATGTACTCCCACCTACACTTTTTCCAACAATTGGCGGTTAGAATAATGGAACAACACAACCATATACAAGCCAAGAACACCCAGTTGGTTACAATCCAAGAGGGATTATATAACATGGATAGGTGGATCACTGTTGACGCTCCAGTTAGGATTCCTTATCCCTCAAAGATAGAAAGAAATATTTATTTTGCATAACTTGATTGGTGTTAGAACGTTGAAAAAAGAGTAGAAAAGTAAACAACTAGCTCTCTTGCAATTTGTACACATCTCCATGAAGTAGCGCAAGATTGACATAAAAATGTTCCCTTCCTCCTATCTAATATCTCATAAAAACTGACACTATGAAACAACTTCTTGATAATATATAACAAACCATGAATCATAGATGAGAGGTAACTGAGGTGGCTAAAAGGGTGACAATTGAGCTAATAGAACAACATCTTGTTCAACCCGCTAAGGTCCACATTATGATCCAGGAATTCATGGCCACCTTGGAGAAATACATGAAGACTCTTAGCGAAAACATAACCTCGCATGAAGCATCTCTTGAAGAATTTTCACACCACAAGGTCATATCATTCTTCAACCAATTCTAGCTGTAGACAACTTAAATCAGAGACAAGGTTACATGAATGAGACGAAACAACAAATTCTAATTTACTTATTAGTTGTATTCTATTTTTTTTTCCAACCTCTTTCATCTTTGTCCTCATTGGTACACATGTCAAATAGCTAGTGAGGGAAGTTGAAAGGTTTTGTAATTGCTTCTTGAGGAGTTCAACAAGATTTTTAGTTTTTTTTTAGGATTTCTATAAATGAAGGAAGACGTGCATTTTGAAGGTTCTCTTCAAGAATTGTGTATTCCCTAAAATATTTTGGAGAAAAGATACCATGTTAACTAATATTGAGAAGCCCTCTGGGCCAATTTTGACACAGAGAAGAACTTCTGTAAATTGTTGTTTGTTACGAACTATTGTCAATATATTGTCCATTGTTTACATGTGTTGTAAGAATATATTTTTCCTATATACTTTTCTTACGCAATTAATATTATTCTCGTAGCTTTGCTATTATTTCTTACATTTATTTCATTAGACTATGAGTTATTAATGTATTCGATAATATGATGTAGACTATTCTAGTTATATATTTGTACACAATTGTTGTCTAACTTTGCTTCTTCATAACAACTATATGAGTTAAGTTATTTGTAGATTTTAGTTTCATTTTAGATAATCATTTCATTATGACAGTATCCTCCTATCTAAGATAGGATATATTAGATTTTATATATGCAGTTAGATAGTCTTCATCTACATATCCATTCAAAAAACATCCAATAATCCCCTTCATAACCAATAATGGAAGCCAAGCCAGAATCTGAATGGGTCTCCTAAACCAAACTGTGCATAGTCTATTTGGGACCATGTACCTGGGATTACCCCTTATTGTCGAACAAAATTTCTGCCCCATCAACATAACCCTAATCTAATAGTTTCTAAGTGATGGTTTGAAAAAAGAAAGAAAGAAGAGAGTCAAGAGTGGTTAGGGGAAATACCTAGGTGAAGACGATCAAGAACACCATCAATAGGAAAGTTACATTTTTCAAGTGCTAGTGGTAGATATGTACCTATAAACCTAACTAGTGGAAAATGATAACTAAGATGTTTTTGATAGTCTTATATTCCCACATACCTCCTTTGGAATAGTATTATTAGACATGCCTCATGAATACTTAGATAAAACAATGTGTGTGTGCTCTAGGGACATGCACATTCTCTAGGAAAGTGCACGTGCTCTAGGAACACACACACAGAGACACACTCTCTAAGAACACACACATTCTCTAGGAACACATGCACATTCCTAGAGCATGTGCACATTCCTAGAGTGTGCATCTTATTTTAAATTCACTTTTTTTCTGGGAAGGAGTGACAACTAGCGTATGTGTTTCTTGATCTGGTTTCCTTAGATTTAGTTTTGGGATGAAAAACTTGGTCGTTTGGGAGCCAAATACATTTAAACCTCCATTTTTTTAATACCTCTCAACATCTCTATTTTTGACATTATTTTTGTATAGGATAAACAAATCCATCGTCAATGAAACTATACACATATAGAGTCAACTATGTGGATTCCAAATATTTAATTTTTTGAGAAAAAAATATTGTTTACAATTTTTAATATATTTGTGTCTTGACATATATCAGAATCATAAAAGTGGGGAAAGAGAGAGAAATTGTGAGAGGCATAGAAAGAGAGAGAGAGAGAGCACCAAACAAGATAAAGAGAGATGTTTAGAGTGATATGGAGAGAGAGAGGGGGGCGGGGA
>SNQJ01S0012661.1:72240-83650 GCA_010110895.2 Picea sitchensis
TTACTCAACATATTACACAATTTCAATACATAGGTACATATCATAACTTTCATTTAGACAAAATTAGTACCATATCTTTCATTCATACAAAATTAATACTGGTAAAATACCTCTTGAAGAAGAAGTTTGTCCTTTTCTTTCCTATTGTTGCTAACTTTCTGAAGACCGCTTGAAACTACCTGAAAACTAAATCTTTTCCTCCCAACTATCTAGGAACAGAGCCTCTCTGGCTCTAGGAACCCTTGCGGTTTCCTGGCCCTCCGAGCCCAAAATCCCCAGTAACCCGGGTGCCCCCTGTGACAGATCTCCATCAAACTCCTCCAAAAAAACACAACCAAATCCTCCAAACAGAGCCTGCAATATCATCACCCCAAAATAATGTCCCCCCCTTGCCTTATCCTCCCCTCCCATCATTCACCGTCTTCTTCCTTCATTTAATTCTCAACTACCCTCCCACAATTAGGTGTCAACCACATTGTCCCCTTTTCATTAGTGGGTTGATCTTCCAATACAAAATAATAATTAATAATTTATTAAGATGGATTTTATTAAACAGATTTTAAATCATGAAATTAATTAATTAATTATTTAAACCAATATTCATTCAACAAATATTTAACCAGGACAATTAATTAATTAATAAATTATACTAATATACATTAAACAATTATTTAAATCCTGACAATTGATTAATTACTTAGGGTTGTTACACCCATCAAGGCATGGAACAACTAAGAAGATATACCAATGTAAAGAGGAATGATGAATGATTCTATTGTGGGAAGTGAGGCCATGTTTCTAAGGACTCTAGGAAGAGGAAATTTGATGGGTTAAAATATAGAAGGAATATAGGGATTTTTGTTGATAAATATGTCACAGTAAATGATTTTAAAAATATCATTTTTTTTTTTGGATGTTTCTATATTGGTGAAAACTCGTGATGTTAATGCCCGATTTGGTGCTTCAATTCATATGTCATGCAATAGGGATTGGTTTCATACATATCATGCAAATAGTAATGGATACCATATCTATGTAGGATATGATAGATCACATGAAATTAAAGGTTATGGAGATATTTGTGTGAAATTACCTAGTGGTCACGAGAAACAAATATAGAATGTGATGTATGTTCCAGGAATTAAGAAGAATCTAATTTCAGTTTCCACTATTATAGATCAAGATTTAAAAGTTGAATTTTTTAAGTCACAATCTGTTGTGAAGGACATACAATATTGCTACAAAGTTGTAGCAACATGAGTCAGAGTTGGAGGACTGTAAAATCTTTATGTGACAAGGAGTAATCATCAATCATTGGGATCAACACCTATTTCAATGAAAGAATTATGGCATTGTAGGTATGGAAATTTAAATCATAATGATATTATGTTACTTCAAAAGAATGAAATGGTGAAGGGTATTCCAATTCATAAGTATCAACATGTTGAACATGAGGGGCATGCATTAGATTAAAAACACAGGAAATATTTTCCTACACATACAGATCAAAGGAAATGATATATTCTTGAAATATTACATATTGATCTGTGTGGCCCCATGCAAAATTGGTGGAGAATGTTATTTTCTTATGTTCATTGATGATAGAACTAGATACACTTGGGTCTATTTTATCAGAAAGAAAAGTTATGCATTTTAATATTCTAATGAATTTAAGAACATGGTTCAAAATAAAATGGGAAGGTATATCAAAATCCACAGATTAGATCAAGGGGGGGAGTACACATCAAGAAACTTCGTCAAATATTGGAAAAGAAATGGTATTTGACAATAGTTTACAATACCACATACTGCTCAACAAAATGGAGTGGTTGAGAGAAAAAATACAACCTTTGTTGAATGTGCTCAAAGAATGAATAAAGGTAAAAATATCACGAATGGTTTTGGGGATGAAGAAATCAATATTGTTGTGTATCTGAGAAATAGAAGTCCAACAAAATGTTTAGAGAATAAAAATACTTTTGAAGCACTTTATGGCTATACATCAATAGTAAGTCATGTAAGACATTTTGGAATAAAAGCATTTTATCATGTTCCTAAAGAATATAGGAGAAATCATGATGCAAGGAAATCAAACACATTTTTTTTGGTTAGTGTTCTGATCATAAAGAATATAAAATGTATGATCCAAACACTCATAATGTTTTTGCAATAAGAGATGTTTCATTTCATGAATATACAGATGAATGTCAAAAATAGGATGGTAATGATGTATGGAATATTTCTAAAGATAGTGATGAGAGGTGAAGGAAGTCCACAAATAAGTGTAGCACCAAGGAGACCAAATCAAACACTTGTAAGTTATAAATATTATGCATTAATGATTCAAGTTACAGAAGTAAAGGAACCTTTAAATTTTGAACAAGTTAAACACCATAAAATATGGATGGATGCTATGAAAGAATAATATGATTCTATAATGAAAAATGAAACATGGGAACTGAGATAATTTATTGAGAATAACGTCTCTATAGGTTCGAAGTGGTTATACAAGGGTGAGTGCAAGCTAGTGATGGTCTCTCGTGATTCTCTAGTGGAAATGAAAACCGGGAAAAACAATAATCTATTAACTTGGAGAGATTATTCAAGGTACTTTTACAATGAATTTGAATATGGTGTAAGAAGATGAAACGTAGGAAATTGAGTTATATTTCCGAATATATATATTTTATTCATAGACATTATGAATAACTATGTGAAATTTGATATTTTATAACAATGGCATATTATTTTTCTAACAAAATATAAGGTATATGTTTTTGTTCATGTATGTGTTGAGTACCTTAACAATGGAATTTCGTTCCAAAAACTTGTACACTTCTAGACAACCTATTTTTTTATGTCGCGTATTTTTTGGAAATTTGTAATATTAATTTTATATTTTCTTAAAATGATCAAAGTCAACATATGCCTAAGATTATGACATGTTGTGTTTGTGCAGGATAAGAGGGTCTTAACATGATCAAAACATTTTTTATTTTAGATCATAGGTATTGGTCTCATCTAGTTCTACATATAACTCATTTGATAAATGGTTAAGACGAGACAATTTTATAGTGGAAATAAGATATGTATGTATTCTATGGATTTTGATATATGTGAATAAAACAATAGTAAAAAAATAGTAAAAAAAAAAAAAAAAATCATATATTTGAAATCTACATAGCCAACTCTATCTATGTCTATAGTTTTTTCAACAAATAAATTGTTTATCCTATAGAAAAATAACTTCAAAGACATAGATATAAAGGGGTATTCAAAAAAATGGAGGTTTTTATCAATTTGGATACTGAACCACTATGTTTTTCATATGAAATCTAACTACGAGCAAACCAAGTTAGCATACACCTTATCAATCCTACCCAAAACAAATTAATTCAAAAGAACACATGCACTCTCTGGGAGCACAAATGCGCTCTTAAAATTCATTCCCTTTCTATCTCTCTCTCCTCTCTCTCTTGCATCTATCCCCCCCTCTCTATGTCCCTCTCACTCTCACTCTCTACCCCCCTATATGTCTCCCTCTCTCTCCCTCACAATCCTATACATGGTAAGACCTAGACAGGGCAATACTTAGAAATCACAAGGCATGGAAAGAGCTATACCTAGAAGTTACCTTGACATGCCTTAGACTCTTACACCCACTCCCTCTCTCTCTCTCTGTTCCCCTTTGTCCATCCCTCCCCTCTCTCTTCCACTTCTCTTCCACCCTTTCTCTCTCTTGTCATTATTAGTATCAGTATCACTCTATGTGCCCCTCTTTATCTTTTCATTCCCCCTCTCTATCTCCTCGGTATCCCCTCCTTCCTCTCACTTTCTCTCTACCCTACCTTCTATGTCTTTCTCTATGCTTCCATTCCTCTCACTATCCCTCTCTCTACCCCCCTCTCTATCTCCCTCTCCCTCCCTATCACACTTTGTATCTACCTCTCCTCTTTGTCTTACTCTCTCCCCCCCTCCTCCATGTCTGTATCTACCTCTCCTCGTTATCTTTCTCTCTCCCCCTCTCACACTCTCATGCACTCCCTCTCTCTCTCTACATTCCTCCTTTTCTCTACCCATACCTCCTAATATCTCTCTTATATCTCTCCTAAATATACCCCTCTCTCCTACATTTATCTCTCTCTCTACCTCCCTCCCTGTCTTCCCCTCTCTCCCTCTAACAGTCTCACACACTCTCTCTACTACCCTTCTATGTCTTTGTCTCTCTCCCTCCCACACACAATTTCTATCCCTTCTCTATGTATTCCTCTATCTCTACCTCCCACACTTTAACATACTCACTCTCTACCTCCCCTCCTTGTCTTCCCCTCTCTCCCTCTCACACTCTCGCACACACAGTTTATATCCCCCCATTTTATGTCATCCTATCTCTCCCTCCCATAATATAACACACTCACTCTCTACCTCCCCTCTTTGGATACCTCTCTCTACCTCCCCTCTTTGTCTACCTCTTTCTCCCTCCCACACTTTTGCACACACACTTTCTATCCCCACTCTATGTCTTCATATGTCTCCCTCCCACAGTCCAACACACTCACTCTCTACCTTCCCTCTTTGTCTTCCTCTCTCTCCATCCCACACTCTCTCAATCTAGAGAGAGTGGTACATTGCAAGGAAAGGAATGGTAAGGAAAGAAATTACCTTAAACTAAAACTGGAAAGGAATTTCAATACTCATACCTAGGCCTAGACCTTGCCTCATTGTGTCACACAATCTCGCATCCACTTCCTCCCTATATACCCCCTCTTCAACTCTCCCCATCTCTCTCCCTCCTCCATCCCTACCTCTCTCTCTCTCTCTCTCTCCATATTCCCATTTGTATGTCCCTTCCCCTAATCTCTCTCTCTCCCTCTCTCTCTCTCTCTACTGATATTTATCTCTTTTTCATTCAATCTCCCTCTCTATCTCTCTCCATCTCACTCTTGACCTCTCATCTTCAATTCTTGTCTCTCTCCCTCCCTCCCCTTATTTATCTACCCCCCTCTATTTATACCCTATCCCTCAATATCTCCATATGAATCTCAAGATCTATTTTACTCTTTTTGTCTTTTTCCCTCCCTCCTCTTATATTCTTTCCCCCCCCTCTCTCTCTCTTTAATGTACTCCTTAGAGATCTCTCCCACTCACTCTGTATCCCCCTCTATTTCTCACTCACTCTATCCCCCTCCCTCTCTCTCCTCTATTACCCACCTATTTCTCTCTTTATATATCTCTATCCCCCTTTCCTCTATCTCCCCCCTTCATCTCACACTCAGTATCACTATCTATGTACCCCCTCCTTCATCCATCTCTCTCTCCCCCTCCCTCCCATTATCTCTCTATCTCATACATATACCCCTCCCCACTATCTCTCCTCCCCTTCCTCTTACTCTCTCTCTACCCCCTCTCTTTGTCTCCCTTTCGCACACTCAAAAACTCCTTTTCCATTCCCCCTCTCTTTCTTTCGCTTCCCCCCATATCACACTCACACATTCTCTCTATACCCCCTTTCTCCCTCTATCTCTTCCCATCCTTCCCACTATCTCTCCTCTTTTTCTCTCCTACATATGCTACCTCTTTATCTCTCTACTTTTCATTAGGATCACTCTCACACTCTCTTTTCCCGTCATTCTCTCTCCCTCCTTGTCTCCTCTTTTCCCCTAGTTCTACATCCCTCTCTCTCTGTCCATATAAAGGTGAGGTAGGTTTCACAATGAATAAAGGATATGTGTAAAAAATAAATGTAGCCTCGCCTATAAGGTGAGGGTTGAGTTTTTTTTCTTCTTCCAATGGAGTAATTATACGAGTACTTATATGAATATGACCATGACTGATACCATGAACTAGACCTATACCATGACCTACACCCCCCTAGATCTATCTAGTCCTATGCATAACCTATACTTTACCATTAACCACCTCAACACCTAATCACTAAGTGCAGTATGACTATACCTCTTGTTTAATAATGATATTTTACGGATATAGCCATTCACCTACAACTTAATAATGATTTTACATGGTTTAATACTGATTATGGTACATCCATTCTTCTTTTTTATTTTAATATAAGGATAATATTGTACTGGATTCAATATTATTTATTCACAATTAATGTTCTACTCCCTCGGTATGCATGCCAAGGCAAGGCATGGATCAATAAGGATTTCAAGTTATGTTGTTTTCCATGCAATCCAAAAGAAGCTATGGATCAATAATATAATGACACTACACCATAGGGATGGAACATAAACCTATTCAATGACATTCATTTCTATGTAAATCCTATTAATAATGACAATCTATGTTTCACAACTATAAAGATACCTTAGATATGTGTTTCAAGTTTTGTGAATGATTTTATGGTTAGGAACTCATGGATGATCATTGATTTACCTAGTAAGTTCTCTTTCTAAGTCGTTGATGCTTATTTCTTGTATGTGTTAAATAAATTTTTGATCAAAGTGGTGATATTGCATGTTATCCTGTATTCGTCTTAAATTAACCTAGTATTGAAACCCTTAATTTTTTGGTTAGATTAGGACTTACCCTCAATTTCCAAAATTGTCAGATTGATGTTTAGGGTTTAATTGTCATATTTCACTCTTATAATACACCTTGACACCTTTTATTACATTTCTATCATAATTTTCATCCCTTTTGGGCTTGATGTCTTGAATATTCTAGGGTTGTTATGTGCCATCTTCCATTTCAGAAAGCATTTGTTATCTAAACCCTATTTTAGGCTTGCATTTTTATCCCCCTTTCATTGCATGATTACTTGTTTTAAGGGTTGTTATATTTTTCCTATAATAACTTGTCATATTGTTTAAGTTAAACATCTTAATGACGATTTTTATAACAACTATAGTTTCCTTATTTATTTGTGGTGTTTGGGACTTCCCATTGACTTGTTTGAACTTAGTTAATATCATTTATTGTCTTGGAAAGGAATGGAAATGGCATGACATGGATTGGAAAGTCATAGAAATTCCATGGAAATGGCATGGCAATGGCATGCCATGTAAATGGCATGCCATGTAAATGGCATGCCATGTAAATGGCATGACAATGGCATGCCATGGAAATGACATGGAAATGGAATTCCATGGAAATGGCATGACAATGGCATGCCATGGAAATGACATGTAAATGGCATGCCATGGAATGGATTAGAAGGGAATGGTAATGGCATGGCTTGGAAAGACATGGAAATGGTATGCAAATTACATGAAAATGAAAGGAATACAATAGAATGTCATGGCAAGGAAATTCATGGCATGGAATGGTATGGCATGGCATGGAAAGGCAATGCATGGCATGGCATGGAATGACATGTTAAGGCAAGGCTTGCAATGACATGTCATGGAATGGAAAGGAATTTCATGGTATGCCATGGAAAGGTATGACATGGAAAGGAAATGTATGAAATGAAATGTCATGGGAAGGAAATACATGCCATGGAATGGCTTGGTAAGGCATGGCATGTCATGGCATGGAAAGGCAAGGCATGGCAAAGCATGAAATGGAAAGGAAATGAAAGGCATGCAATGGCATGCCATGGCAAGGAAAGGCATGGCATGGCATGGATTGATAAGGAATGACATGCCATGGCATGGAATGTCATGGAAAGAAAATAAAAGGCATGGCATGACATGGAATGGAAAGGAAAGGAAATGCATGACATGGAAATAAATGGCATGGCATGTAATGGAAAGGAAAGGCATGGCATGGAAAGGGAGGTCATGAAATTTCATTTCATGGTAGGGAAAGACATGGCATGGCATGGATTGGAAAGGAATGCCATGTAAAGGGAATGTTTGGAATGGCATGGAATAGAAAGGAAAGTCATGCAATGGAAAGGAAAAGCATGGAATGACATGGAATCACAAGGAGAGGCAAGGCATGGAAAGGAAAGGCATGCAAGGAAAGGAAAGGCATGGAAAGGAAAGACATGGAATGGCTTGGAAAGGAAAGACATGAGATGACATGGCATGGAATGCCAACTCTAGGGAAGGAAAGGCATGGTATGGCTTGGTAAGGTATGAAATTTTTTTCACCTAGAGTTAAAATTTCATAACCACTTCATTGGATGGAAAGGAACTAGATGATAAACACTTCTTGAACCAAACAATGTCTTGAAACCATCAATTTCAAGGTTATATTAGGAATTTCCCTCAATTTCCAGCCTTATTGGCTTCACGACTAGGGTTTAATTGTCATATTTCAGACTTATAATACACCTTGACAACTTTTATTAAATTTATGTCATAAGTTTCATCCCTTTAGGGATTTATGTCTTGAATATTCTAGGGAATTTATGTGTCATCTTCCATTTCATAAAGAATTTGTTATCTACACCCTAGTTTAGGCTTTCATTTTCAACCCCCTTTTGTTGCATGATTACTTGTTTTAAGGGTTGTTATATTTGTTCAGTCGTAACTTGTAATATTGTTGAAGTTAAATGTATTAATCACAAGTTTTATAACAACTATAGTTTCCTTATTGATTTGTGATTTTTGGGACTTCCCATTGAATGGGAAAGGCATGGAAAGGCATGGAAATGGAATGGCAATGTCATGGCAAGCAAGGCATGCAATAACATGTCATGGAAAGGCATGCCATGGAATGTCTTGGAAAGGAATGGCATGACATGGCATGGCATGGAAAGGAAAGGAATGTCATGACAAAGCATGTCATGGAAGGGAATGGAAAGGAAAGGAATGAAATTGCATTTCATGGCAAGGCAAGGCATATCATGGCATGGCAAGGAAATGAATGAAATGACATGTCATGGAAAGGAATGGCTTGGAAAGGAATGACATGGCATGACATGGCATGGCAAGGAAAGGCATGGCATGGCAAGGCATGGAAAGGAAAGGAATGAAATGGAATGTCATGACAAGGCAATGCATGGCATGGCATGGAAAGGCATGGAAATGGCATGGCATGGAAATAGTATGGTATGGAAATGGAATGGAATGAAAATGGAAAGGCATGGAAATTGGATGCAATGAAATGTCATGAAAATGCATGGAAATAGCATGACATGGCTTATAAAGACATGGAAATGGCATGAAATGGAAAGGAATGGAAATGTCATGGCATGGCATGTCATGGAAACGTGAGGCATGAAAATGACATGGCATGGCTTGGAAAGGAATGACAATGGCATGGAAATGGAATGGAATGGCATGGAAAGGCATGGAAATGGCATGGGAATGGCATGGCATGGCATGGTATGTCATGGACGGGAAAGGCACTTAAAATGTCATAAACACTTCATCAGATGAAAAGGAACTCTGTGATATAAATTTAACTCATGTCCATAGAAAAAGTTTTTTTTATTTCTTGGGATGAGAAAGGTTTATTTGTTTGCTATTCTTGTTTCATTGCAATCCACATTTTGATTTGAGTTTTTCCTTGCATAAATGTGGTGGAAAGTTATATTTATTGTTGTGTAGGTTAAAATGGGAAGCTACTTGACAATGGCATGGCATGGCATGACTTGGAAAGGCATGGAAATGGAATGACAATGGCATGGAAATGGCATGGCTTGGCAAGGCATAGCATTGGCATGGAAATGGCATGCCATGGCAAGGCATATCATTGGAATGGAAATGGAATGGCATGTAAAGGCATAGAATTGGCATGGAAATGGGATGCAATGGCATGGAATGACAAGGCATGGAAATGTCATGGCTTGTCAAGGCATGTCAATGGAATGGAAATGGAATGACATGGAAAGGCATGGAAATCACATGGCAATGGCATGGCATGGAAATGGAATTCCATGGAATGTATTTTCAAGGCATGAGAATGGCATGGCATGGCAAGGCATGACAATATCATGTCTTGAAAAGATTTGTGGGATTTGTTTTGGGAGGTTCCTTCGTCTCCTTGTGTGCTCTAACCCAAAAATTGCATAGGAATGTGAAATAAACTCTCATAGATGGTGAAGGTAAAAGAATAATGGTTTCAAGTATCCCTGGAGGAATTTTGGTAGCATATCATTACTTTCTATGGTGTATCATGAAATGTAACCTCAAAACCTTTCTTTGTAGGTGGAAAATGATACCAATTCTAAGATATAGTTTCCATGTGAACTCTCTCATTGTATTGATAAAAATCAATAAGTTTAGTGGAGATCATGGAATATTGAATAATGTTATTAATAATTGATCAGTTTACAAAAATTAACATATACCCACTACACAACCTAAAAAAACATGAGTGCATTAATGAGTCATTCACTAGTCTTTTTGGCATTTATGAAGGATTACACATAAATCAAATGATTTTATATATGTCATACATAGAAAGAGGCGAATAATGTTTGTGCACTAGAAAATGGTCAAAATATGGATTGAATCAACTAAGAAACTAACAACTAGGATTCTAAAAGGAATGCCAAGGGAAGACTAGGGTCAAGGTTTTTTCCTAAGGAGACTAGGAATGCTAGGACATGTACCTAGAGGGGAAAAAATATACTTTTATCATGTAGCTTTGGTAAGAGAATAAGTTAGGGTTTTTTTACATTTGAAAACACTAGTGCTACCTAATGTTCTTGTTATTGAGAAGATAGAGAGAGTTGATCTTCTACAATTGTGGGATACAAATGTAGGTTCCAAAAAGGACTTACCATTGTGTATGCTATCTTGTTGATGATCTTTAATGGATTGAGATATTGGATAATGTTATCTTATGGTTTCCCTCGGTAGGATTTGAAGAGACCGACTTGTAACAACCCATGATAAGATATTTGTTGGTACATGTACTTCATATTCTAAATATATATAAAGTGTTTGGGTTGTCCAAATGTTGTGTAGTTGCATAATTTAATTTTAGCCTATGTCATATTCATAATTGAGTAACTCGAGTACTATTTATGGACGTTAACTTGATATAAAATTGAGCTGAGATTGTTAAGTGATTTACAAAAATGTAGAAGATAAATGAGAAAATTCATTTCTATAATAAAGTATTGTAATATGCAATTTTTTAGGTCACCATATTTTCAAGTGACCATTATTTGAATGTCGATTGTCATTGTATTTATATGGATATAATTCAAGAGGTAGTCCATATTGTTCGTTGTGAGTTATCATATGGATATCCATAACATTCATGCAAATAATTTGAAGGAATGACCTATCAATGATGTAGAGATACATGGCTCATTAGCAAGCCACGTTACTTGGGAAGCATTAATTCCTTATGGATTTAGCACTTAGAAATTTTTTCCACCATAAGATATTCTTTAATGCGTAATGCAACTATTTAAAATAACTTTAGAAAAAAATAAAGGGATTAATATACATAAAATTGATACACTTTGAAATTCATATATTCATCGACATAAAATGCAGAAACAATGAGATTCATAAAAACACATTCCATGAAATGTGTA
>SNQJ01S0012661.1:83700-106875 GCA_010110895.2 Picea sitchensis
CCTAACATAAAAAAAAAAAACATCCATATGGTGTCCTCGATACAAAATGGCAGTAGTTGGTCAATCATTGACCACTTCCAACATCATCGCCCTCAGGAGTAGCCTGGAAATCTATATTTATTCTCTTTGGAGACTGCACAAAGAAAAAACATTGTTATAAGTTTTTTTCCTCAATGAATTAATAGACATACAAAATGATACTTTGTAATTTAGCCTAAAACAACTCACAACATATGCTACTATCAATCATGATGGTGTTACCCTCCTCCGTGACACCAACCTCTCTGCGATTCTACCCTACATCAGTTACAAGGATCAAGAGAAGAAAATTAAACAAATATGTGTAAAATCAAATTCATGATACATAAAAATTATCATAAACACATTTTCTCACCGTGAATATCTTGGTCCTCAATGGAGATTTGTTGGCACATGGAGAACTAGGTTGTACAACCTTCTTTGAGGAAACCTCTATTGTCGAAGAATCAATGGATGGGGTCGATTGAAATGGTGGTGAGGGTGGGTGGCATATAGGTGCATCCATTGTGGATGGATGCAATGGAAGAGGTGGCACGGATAGGTAGCCTACATGTGAATACACTAAGGATACATGCAATAAGACATATGTTGAGGGTCAATAGTGATAGACCCCTAGAGAATATATAAGTGATTGAAACTCCCTAGGCATGGAGAAAGGTAACCCAAAATAAAATAACAAGTGCCCAAGGAGTGCAGTAGTACTATAACTAGGAAATATGTGAGAAACCTACATACATATTAATAATATTGAAGTATTAGTACCAAATAGTAAAATTCATAAACATAAACACAATCAAATTAGAGAATTATATGAGATTTAACTCTATACATGATACTTCTGATGTAGATTTATTGTCCATCATGAATGGACATTCCTTGACATTGCCTTGTCCCAAATCCTGTAGCAACACAATAACATTAAAAATTTGAGGATGCCATAAAATAAAGAAATGAATATGGTGAATTTATCAAATGTGACACACAGATGTTTGTGTGGTGCACCCCAATGAGCATCATGCCTATAATGTTGCATCAATGGTGGAGCTAGGGAGGATGAATCAATGGCCATAGAGGGTCTACTACTTGGTCATAACTACTACAAAACAACATACAATAAAATATCGATATAAATACACAAAATAAAAAATAAATATATAATGATGAAGAACATAGAGAGGGTTAATACGCTAACCTCCTCCATGAAGCTATGTTCTCCATTGGGATCCATAGGCCCATAACATATCTACCCACAACTCGATCATCTGTGAGTTTCACATGGACAATTTCCATGTCCATGTCCCATCTCCTCATTGTACTTTTTTGTGCATGTTGAAGCTCCAATCCCTCTATCAACTTCACTAGCAGGAACCTCCTATCGAGATAGTGAAACAAAGTTATTATGTTGCAGTAGACTATGAGTCAATGATGAAATGTCTAGTTGTACCTATTGCAGGATCTTTGCAATATGAGGATGTTGGGTAGGGGAGTTAGGCCTTTTCCTAAGGGGATGAGTACCTAACATGGGACCACACCTAGCATTCTCTTGGTCCTGTGTGGACCCTTGACCCACCCCTTGTAAGTTACCCATGTCAAAGTAGTTTTCATGCTTACCCAAAATAAACTCATCCCATAATTTTCTCAGAAAATATAAGGGCGCCTCCGCGTTATTGCATGGAGGTTCATCATATACCATATAACACCTATCCATTCAGTTTTGACTAATCTTGGGATGGATGCACCAATCAATAGAGATTTGTTTATTGGTCAATGGTAGTTCTTGTCCATTTATAGGATCCGTTAACATAGACAATATTTATTGCTTTGAAATACCCAAGTATCTGACTTGGTTTCTGTCTAAACCAGTGCTATAGTACTCATACATTCTTTCCCTATAATTAGAAATAAAGGTCAATTTCCCTTGGGAACTTGTAATGGAATTCATAATGACATCCAAAGAAGTGGCCAATGAGACTTTGCTAGGATCTCTAGTGTCCCTTAATTGTTCCTCAATGGTTCTTAATATAACCAACCCCTCATCAATTTGAGTGTTTACATTGGGTGGTTGTGGTGGGTTGGGGTTTTTATATCCTTGGTTTTCTTCTAAGTGGTTTTCATTATCTCCGGGTTCCATTTGATTATATAGGTTGCAATTTAATAGGCCATGGCATGTAAATTAGGTTGGTTTTTTAATGAAAATAGAAAATGACAAATTTCTTTTATTCAAATTATTGGGAGAAAACGACTAAATCAGAAATGACTAAATTAGGAGAAAAATAAAAGAAATCAAACATATCTGGATTGATTGGGACATGGTGGAAAGCTCCTCACCTTGCTTCTCCTCTCTATCTTCTGTCTATTTGCTCAATGAGGGTAAAAATGGGAGCATGATTTTTGCAAATGAGGACATATTGCACTTGTTTCCCCTTAAAAATTGTTTAGTAGAGGAATGCATGTGTGTTCCTAGGAACACACAAATGCTCTTAGGAAAACGCATGTACTCCTGCCACTAAACCTATGTGGAAACTTGATTGTAGGTTTGGAAAGTTAAAAACCTATATGGTTAGGAACCTGTGTGATTTTTTGATAACATGCAGGCGTTCATACGAGTGCATGTTCTTGTTGACCCCCTTTCCTCTTGTTCGACCTCTAACTTCGTGCACACACCTTCAAGTCAAAATTTAATGTTGATGGAAGCATAAATAAATATAAGGAAAGATTGGTTGGAGAGGGTTATTCATAGAAATAGAGTATAGACTATGATGATACTTTTGCACCAATAGAAAAAATGAACATAATGAGAATAATGATAGCATTTACTACTAAATATAATTAGATGCTACATTCGTTAGATGTAAAGTCATATTTTCTAAATGGAGAATTAAAAGAAGAGGTTTATCTTGTTAAACCATAGGGGTTTGTAAATAAGGGTTAGGATAATATTGTCTACAGGTTGAAGAAAAATTTATATGGGCTTAAACAAACACCCAATTCTTCATGTAGAAAAAATTATAGTTTCTTCTTTCAGCAAGGGTTCATCCAATGTAAAGGTGACCCAAACATTTATATCAAGAAGGATGAAAATGACCATATTTCTTTGATATATTTATATGTTGATGTTATTATTATAACATGAAGTGCTACTCATTTGATTGAATATATCAAGAGACAATTGTGATAGGTATTTCAGATGAAGATCTTGGACACTATTGTTTAGGCCTTGATTTATGGAGGGACAATTGTAATACCTTGATCACACAAAATAAATATTCAAAGAAGTTACTCAATAGGTTTAATATCAATGAATGTAAAGCAGTTTCTGCTGCATTAGAACAAAATATTAAGCTCAACAATGATGATAAAAAAAGAGATGAATGACACTTTGTATTGATAGTTGGTGGGAAATATGAATTATCTCACTACAACCAGGCCAAATATTCCATATTTAGTCCATATACTTAGTCAATTCATGGCTAAGCCTCATGAAAATCATTGGAAAGCAACATAGAGAGTTCTTGAATATTTGAAAGGGATTGTTCATTTTGGTATTAAATATACTAATGATTATAATGTTGAGTTGAAAGGTCATTACGATTCTAATTGGGTTGAAAATCTAGATGACAGTAGGTCAATTTGTGGATATGTGTTCAGTTCTGGATATGGAGTTGTATCATGGAGTAGTAAGAAACAACCAACTATTTCCCTTTCATCCAGAAAATCTGAGTATAAAGTGTTATGTAGCACTACCTATGAAGTAATATGGCTTAGATGAATCCTTGAAGATGTTGGAGAAAATAAACGAGTACCTACAATTATCAAGTGTGATAATCAAAATTCCATAAAACTGGCGAACAACCTAGTGTATTGTGCTAGGTAAAAACATATTGTGCCATTTTGTAAGAGAGAAGATACAGTTAAAGGAAATTGACTGGGAATATTGTAATACAATTGATAATGTGATAGACATATTTACTAAGGTTGTTGGAAAGGATAAATTTGAAATTTGTAGAAACAAGTTGGGTGTTGTAGAAAATTCATTTCTCCATTAAGGGGGAGTGTTAGGAATAATTGAGAAATGAATAAATTAGTATATTTCTAGAACAATAATTCCAGAATTTTTCCGAGAATGTCTAAGTATAGTCCAAGATGTTTATCAGATCTATTTTGTTAGGAGTTTGTTGAGTTTTCTAATCTCCTATATATATGTAGCTCATTTCTATGTAATGTATAGAGTGCGAGTGAGACACTTTGTATCAACTCTTGTGTGAGCATAGTATTATGAATTTTTGTGTTTCTGATTATCCTGTCATACACTCATGCAATCTTGATGAAAACAGATTGGTTCAACTAAAATAGATTCTTGGATCTCTTCATTTATTAAAATCATATATTCATACAAGGTGTGTAACTTGTTCATACTTAAGTTACATATGCTCAATCTCATACAAAGCTATTAATACTTAGATAACTTAGTTTAAAAAGTTGGATTTGATCTACAATATCATATCTCGTTTAGAATATTAAGAATTATTAATTAAGCATAAATCCCCTATTCAATACAAAGCTATTAAACCAAAATAGATCTATCTATAAACTCTCACAATACATCTATCTACTCGTAATGAAACTATTAGAGTAAAACTATCTATTGCAGGAATATATTTAGTAGGTTTATCGAGAATGGAGTGGGTTTCCTCCAACAAAGGTTTGAATACTCGTTACACACTATAGAAGAAAAAACTCGATTAAAATAGACAAAAGTTCAAACAAAATTAAATCACCACTCTCGTGATCATACAACCATTGTTGAACTCAAAATTAAACATCTTAAGGAGACAATTCATTCATTGTAAATGTTGAATCCAATCATGGCATCAAATCAATAAGGGAAGAAATGAACAAGTTTTTTTGAAGTCCAGCACGAACAAAAAAAACAAATCCTAAAGGGCGAATGAAAGATAATGATGGTCTCTCAAGGTGTGTTAATGACAATACAAATATGGAAAAACATCGAATCAATAAGGGAAGAAATGAACAAGTTTTTTTGAAGTCCAGCATGAACACAAAAAACAAATCCTAAAGGGGGAATGAAAGATAATGATGGTCTCTCAAGGTGTGTTAATGACAATACAAACATGGAAAAACAACAATCTATTGACTTGGAGGGATGACTTGAGGTACTTTCATAATGAAATTGAATATGGTGTAAGAATATTAAATATATAGGAAACTTAGTCATCTTTTGGAATATATAATTTGTATTATAGATTTTTTGTATGGCTATGTGAAATTTGAATTTTTTTATTAGTAGTAAGTTGAGTACCTAAATGACAAAGTTTCTTTAGAAAAATTCTATAGTTTTAGACAATGCATTTTTCTTGTGCATGGCTATATTTTTGAAAATGTTAATGATAATTTTATTGNNNATATATATATATATATATATATATATATATATATATATGGATAAAGTGATAAAAAATGATAGCACCAAGAAAAAAATGTGTATATTTTAAGATTTCCAAGACAAAAATAAATTAATAGTAAACAATATTATTTTAAATTTATTGTAGCTTATGAAGACATTGAAAGAAATTTTGAAAAATAAATCATTTTTTTCAACCCTAAATCACTAAGTTTATCTAATAAACCTAAATTCTAAACAATCAACAAATACTAAATTTGCAGTTCTCAATCCCTCCAAGGAAATTTTGAATTTAAAAAATGTATATTTGAACTATTAAAAGACATGCATGTTCTAAAATGTATGCATTCCTAAAATCTAAACATGGGATTATGAATAAAAATTCATACAAGTAGTATGAGTAAAAATTCATAGAAGGACTATGGAAATGTTCTTTTACCTATAGGACTAACGCCTCTCTGAAACAAAATCAACACCCACACTCAAGCACTCCCATATTATATTAGGGCAATGCCTCTCTCACTCTAATATCTAACTCTCCTTAGATATTAGAGTAAGTACCATATAATTAATCTCATGTTTGATATTATCTTTTTTATCATCTCATTTCTTCAATATGAAGATCCATCAGTGCTCAAATAGCGACCGCGATTACATGGAAGAAATGTATATGCAAACCTTCGACACTCATGTGAAATTAGTGATAAAGGTTTTGAAAAAAAAAAATAGTCATAAAGGCTTCTTAAAAAAAACTTATAACTGGTTTCATAATTTCTAGCAATTGGATTTAATTCATTAAAAATTAACATTAGAGATTAAAATTTAAAACCATGACTCAAATAACATAGGCGATACTCAGCAACCAGGCTCACCCATATGAATTCCGGAGTATCCGGATCTCCAATCCGTTTTAATTGACGAACCGATCTAAATATCCGAGTCTGCTTTAATTCACGAACCAATCCATTCAAAAGGATGAAGTTTCTGATTTTCTGATGTTAGGAAGATAACAATGACTTCCTCCTACAATATAATGAACACATACTTGACTATCTCTCGCCAAATGGGCTTCCACTTCGAATTCTTCTATACGACATGAATCAGGATTTGAAACAGATCTTCAACCTGCAGAGAGGACAGATTGGTGGCTTCTTCCTTCCTGCAATTTCTACACAAAATCCCTCCCCAAGTTTCGATTCTATGTCTTGGTGAAGAGATAAAATATAGAAACCCCAGTTAATATGGCAATTGGGAAGAACAATCCAAACCAAAAAGTACTGGACTGCCTATTCCTCCTTCAAGAGATAGGCAGACGTGGGTAGTGCCTGAATCTGACAGAAGGGGCGCTCAACAATCAGCGCGAGCACTGCTGAAACAACGATTCCCAACAAGCGAAGAGATGGCGAGTTAGAGCTCGATTCTCCCTTATATCATTTCCATAGCTCGGTTACAGAAATAGGAGTCGAATCCCTCCAAATCCTCTTGCTCTGTCAGAATAGAAACCGGTCTTTGACGTCTTTCTTGAATGGGAGCAACAAAACAAATGAACTGTGGAAAAGGAAAGAGGGGTTGCTCCAATCTGGGAAGAAGGCAAAGTCTAAACCGAGGAAGGGGACATGCGTACCGGACAGAATCACAGGCATCGACGGGACAAAGTATGAGGTGATTCGTTCTATGGTGATGAAGGGAGGATGCACGAAGGCAACTTACTGACTGAAATGAGCGAAAGCTCCTTTATGTAAACGTTCTTCATGTGGCACTAGTGTTTCGCTCGACATATTGTTGTTTTGTTTTGTGTAAAAATGCCTTTTGGGTATTAGGCTAGTTTGGCCACCCACACATATGTTGCATTTGCTCTTGTATGGATGGTTTCTCTTTATTGTTAAAGTTAAGTATAGGATAAACACAAACATAACTCAAGTAACGAATGAAATAAGGTGAAGGCGTAGTCCAGATTAAGTAGTTTGGTTTAGTTTTGGTGTCAATTGAACGATTGCGGTAATGCACAGTGACTAGGAGTGTTGCGTGATTCTGTCGCCGGACCGTAGGCTCGTGAGGCCTATGATAAGTGGTATTAGAGCGAACTTCAGAGCAAGACCATGGAAGTGGTTTGGTGGACAACGTGGTGAGTTCTTCACCACTCTCACTTACGTGACAAGTGGTATGAGAGGAGTGAATTGTGCAGTTTTTTGGCAAGCTCATTGAGCAAGACAATGTGCACAACTCAAGTAGCTGGGTAGGGTTAGTTTGGGTTCATTGAGCAATTGGTGATTGTGAAAGAAATCCCGTGGTGACAGAGTAAGCATCGTCATAGAGTTGCAATAGTAATCGCAAAAGTTGAAGACAATGTTTTGAGTAGTCAGTGAGCTAAGTCACTGTCAAGTTTGGTCGCTAGGCATACAGCTAAGCACGATTTCCACTGTGACAACTTTGTGCCATGCACTATTGAGATTTGTGCATGGTCTCGTGGTGTAAAGACATTATAGGGTGCAAAGATAATAAACAAAGAAGGAAGGTTCAGTTGAATGGATGGTTTGGATCACAGTTGGGTAAATTTTCCACCTTGCCAACTTCATGCAATGCAGCACCAAAAAGAAGTTGGGTCAGTTGGGTTGCAATTGATGATCACAGCTTTCAGACAGATGTTGGTTAACAAGATGAGACTTAACAATTGGTCGATGTGCATGGTGTCCTGGTGTTCAGGCATTGTAGGGAATGAAGATAACAAATGGAGGAATTGAAAATGGGTTCGGCTCAGAGCCATGAGTAAAGTGACTTAGAGGGATTTTGAACCTCACACTTATTCAGTTGCACACTTGCGACAACAAGAAGACTTGAACCATGAAGATGCCAAAGAAGTCCTAAGCATGTATGATCGTTCCAGAGTATTGAGAAATCTGAGAGTAGGTATGATTACGCACAAACCAAAAGGATATGAGAGCTCTCTTCATTAAACAAAAATAGAGTACATATAAACACATAAGCTTAGTCTCAATATAGGAGAACAACCTTGATCTACGATTGAGAAAATATCTCAACCGCAAACCATTTTAGGAAGCATCTAGTTGGATGTGAGAGATTCACTCCAACTTGTTTCAACAACTTCCTCAAGACTAGGAACAACTACGTGAGCTTAACAAACAAAACAACACCTCCCATAAGCGAAGCCTAGTGAGGAACAAAGAAGAACAATATTGATGGGTCCCGACAATACGGCCTATTAAGGTTTCCATGTACAAACTCTCATAATCAGAGAAAATGAGAAAAACCCATAGGAAAAATCTCCTCTCCAAAAGAGAGAAAAATTCCATTGTTGAAAATGGCATTGGAGATGAAGCTGAAAAAAATCCCATAAGGATGCATTGAAAAGCAAGATCATGAGGCATGTAAAGGTTGAAATCTCCAATGAGGAAGTATAACCAAACTCTGAAGAAGAGGGCCAGATAACCTCAAAGAACATGGTTAATTCTGAAGTAAAGGAGGTTCAGTTGTAGAGGGAGGAGAATGGTAAACACTAACAACCACCACATAAATGCTTTAGAAAAATAGGTGTTGGTGAAGAACTAGAACAAAGGATTCAAACTGAAGATAACGCCATCAACCATCAAAAGATCAGTTAGGCATGTGGAGGTTGAAAACTCCAAACAAGAAGTATGCCTAAAACTATAAAAAGGGTCAGTTGTCCCATGTTGTCAATACCATCAAAGATCCATGTGGAAATCCAAGTTTCAAACTTCTCAAGCAAAGAGATCGATTCTCTGAAATGAGTCCTGACACAAAAATATGGATGAAGTACTGATGTATTGTTGACAAAAAAATAATAACATGAGTGTCCTTATTGATTCCAATCCATCTCACTGAAGTGCATGGGTTGTTAGTTGTTGCAACCACTGAGTCAAAGTAGGAATGGTGCTCGATACGAGGCTCACTCTTAAAAATAGTTGATGTCAAACAAAAATAATGAAACATGAAGAACCACACGAGGAATCATTGCACAACATCCACCCACAATGTTGAACTGAGTCAATCTCCAATGCACACTAAAAACTACTGAGGCAATGAGATATGAATGCACACCCCCAAAATAAATTGATTCTCTAGAATTGAGAATCGGCACAAAAAGATTGATGAGATACTCATTTTCAACCGATAAAACATCATACACTGAGTATCCCTATGGACGCTAATCCATCTCACGAGAGTGCATGGGTCACTAGCCGTTGCAACTGCTGAATAAATATGGGAATTAGTGCTATGTATAAGGCTCACTCTAAAGAATCTTGATCTCGATCGAACATGGTGAGTAAAAAATCACATGAGGAAGCATTGCACAACATACCACCACAATGTTGAACTAAGTGGAAAAATGATGGCAATGGATGCCACAATTGATAACTAAGTATGTAATATGAGCTAAAGGAGACAAAGATGCAAAATAACCTAACCGAGAAACGCCCCAAAGTGTTGAAGCTCCAAGACACTGCGAAACAAGGCAGTACACGGAGACAAATGCATGGTTACACTCCATAAACTATCTACACGAGTGGCACAAAATCCACTACTCAAAGGTGAAAAATGAGAAGTGGCATAAATAGCCATCATAGACAACAATCCTTGATACAGGTTCCAAAAAATAAGGTCATGTTAGGTACCATTTACTTTACAAGTAAGGAATCAATTCTCATAATTTATCTAGCCCATGAGAAAAAAAATTAATAATTTCAAAAGAGCATTAAATGTGGCATGTAACCAATTGTTGGAAAGAGCATAATTCTCTTTTCAACACCTAAAACAAGAGAGAAAATGAGGCTTCATTGAAGAGTCAAAATAAATTGGAACTCCCAAAAACACAAACCATGTAGAGATCCAGGTTTTGGTTGACGGGAGTTATCCAAAATACCGGAGTCACAAATGGGTATCCAGATTTTGTCGGCGGTGTACAACATCCACTAGAGGGCCAATTCGGTCGTTGAAGATGTCCTGGGAAAAAGTGAGCCTCTGCTTCAACCTGTTGCACATAGTGGAGGATATTGAGGTAGTTTCTTATATGATTCCACCTTTAGTAGCTCTGTACACGGTGACGTTACCAACCAGAGAATTCATAAAGATTGTACTCCCTATAAACTTTGTTTGGAAGGGTTTGGCCATGGCTCTTATCGGTGACATAGAATACAAAGATAACGAGGGACATGAGCAGAACAAGGAGGATAAACATGACGAATAATTACAAAACCAACATACATCGGTTGTTCCAGAAGGCCCCTTTGAATCTCTCTAGAAAATCGAAAGTCGATCAAGCGAGCCGAGGAACTTAGCGCAAATGGAAACAAGCATGGCAAAGGTTGTGACATTCAGATGAGTTTTCCAAACGAAATCTGGGGCTGGAATTAAATCCATTCAGAAGCTTCCAACATGTAGAAGAACTAAGATCTGTAGTGGTCTGAGAGATTCCAGATTGAAATCAGGTCGATTTAGCACCAAAATCGATCGATTGATGATTGGAAACATAGTTGAAAATGTTTTGCATCTTTGGGCAGGTTAGGTGTCGCGGTGCAGGTGATTAACATCTTTCGTTGCTACAATGACAAGCCGAGCGATCGAATGATGATATGCAAGGCTCTCCCCAACGAGACACCCACTTGTGTAGTCTACATGAAAGACATTGCAACTGGGATCCTTCTATGGCTCGTGTCGGCACAAACGGTGGTGACCATGAATGTATGGCAACAACCAACGACATTTATGGAAACAATCATGGGGATCATAATGCATCCTCAGTGTTGCGATGCTCACCAAGACCCTAACCCACATGAGGACCTTCATAGATGAGGAAATATCTTTAGGAATCACGTGCATCTAGCAGAGGAGAAAAGAGAGGCCATGCATAGGAATCAGCAAGAAATGGATGGAGTCCAAGATGCTCAATTTCCCATAACAATTCAGCCCCGTTATGGAATTGAAAAATGGATCGAAATTTGACACCATGGATCAATAAGAAGAGGAATTGCACGATCAACCGCAATTTGGATCTGGCCAGATCAGAGCTTCCCTCCAGTTATCGACCCTTGAAAATAGAAAAATCGACAATACATAGGACCTGAAACAATTGAATCAAGCCTGAATATTTGGACTCCTATCACCAGGAGACACTAGAAACACTTCTCCACTGGACATAATATTTATGAAATATTTTTACCAAGCATTGTAGCAGCGAGTACCAGGAACCGAGTCACAACACAGGGCTTCTCCTGCATGCCATGGGACATCACGTTGAAGCTATAGATCTCTGCGGCCCTGCAATTGGATCGAATCACCGCCTGCGATATTGAGGGTTTGCAGCTCGCATTGTTCTTTACCTTCTTAGGAACTCGACCTTCAATACATATTGATGCACAAACAAATATTCCCACAAACATGGAGACACATAAGCACACTACTCTTGCCTACACAAATTTATTCCTCTAAGAAGGATTCATTTCTCTTCTAAGGTCCCTAGGCCTCCCGTGAGGGAGTTAACGAGTACAACTCTCATACCATATTGAGAAATTTGAGAATAGGTATTATTATGCACAAACCAAGCATGTGAGATCTCTCTTCCTTAAAATAAACAGAGTACATATAAATACACAAGCTCAGTTTCAAGATAGGAGAACTATCTTGATCTATGGTTGAGAAAATATCTCAACCTCACACCATTTTAGGAATCATTTAGTTCGATGTGAGAGATTCACTCCAACTAGTTTCAACAACTTCCGAAAGACTAGGATCAACTACTAGTTTCAACAACTTCCTAAAGACTAGGAACAACTACGTGAGCTTAACAAGCACACCAACACAAAGTTCTTTACAAATCTGAGTTGTTGTGTTGGGTTCGTTGAAGGGAGACAGGAATACTTTTCCAAGGATAAGAGCAATGTGTTTCCATTGTAGACTTTGGAGAGGCCCAAGTGTTGTGAACTTCGCTGAAGACACAAATAGTTCAGAGTGCTCAGAAGAGAGTAGATGCAAACAATGACTTGGAGCGACCTACTTGGGCGAGTTCCAAAAGAGGGACTTACCTAGATTTGGTGGTAGAGATGGGATGAGTTGGATTTTTGTTGTGCTTTCTTATGGACTGCATTGAAGGGATTGTTATAACAAATAAGGAAGCAAGTATTGTGTTTGAAGAGTTGGATGAGGTACTTTGGTGCATGGGTGACTTAGACATATTGGTTGAGTCATGAGGTGACTTAACCATCACAACAAAGATCCAAACGATGAAGTGTCTTGGTAGAGGCAAGACAATTCGTTCCAAGAAACTAATGAAGACAATAAAGAGTCGACCAAGGAGACTGTTGATAGAAAACCGCAATGAGATATACCATAGCCTGAGTGGATGGGATGATGCACTCATGCTCATGGTATGGGACATGAGATAGGCAGGGCATTCTTAGAATGCTTGCAGATGAGGGATTACAAAGAGATCAGAGGGATCATTGGTTGGAGTTGACATAGGAGTTGTCTTAGACGTGTTTTGACATGGAAGTATTTGGGTGGATCGTTTCGCTTGGGGTCGTTTAGATAGTATGTTGAGACATTTGTGAAGGCATTTGTAGACTTACATGAATTGGAGGATCACACATGTAGGATGAAATGAATCATGAAGGAGTACTACAAAGGTGACTGTTGGATGTACGAAACTAGTGCACTTGGAGCGTTTTGCGAACAGGTGACAAAGAGGATGGGAGGTTGACTGATGAAGAGAGGCTCATGCTAGACTTGGGCACACTCATCAAGCGAACCAAGGTTTCATGAGGGGCATGATTGCAGTAGTGATGAGACAGTCTTTGACATCCTGCACTCTGTGGGATGAGTAAAGAGAGTGGATTTGGTTGGTCGTATGGGTGACAGACGTATGGTGATCTCCTTGGATTTTCGGATATCTTGGAATTGGGATGAGTGGGGTGCAACGATGGGTAGAAGTGACAACATATTTTTCGCAGAGTTATGAAGTCCGAGTTCAAGGAAGAAAAAAGAGACAAGAAGGGATGTGTTCATGAAATTTGTCAGGAAATACAATGGGAAAGATGCACGATAAGAGAATTGAGAGGATTGATCGGTGGTATGGAACATCAGATTGTTGGTCGTATGGGACATCAGGTTCACGAAAGTTCTTGGGGAGCTTGGTTGGTGTAAATTGACTCAGAGTTGCTGATTGGAAGACGTATTGGCATGGACCTGACTACATTGGAAGTAGGTGTTGAAACCTTTGGGTGGTTCCTTCAACTTGAACAATTTGGGAATTTTTTGAAGTCATGTGGACAAACCAAGGTGCAGATTGAAATGATCAAGTGGATGGGAGTAGTGAAGAAAAGTAGTTTAGACAAATGATGGCAGAGTTGGATTCACAACATATTTTCATTTGGAGCAACGTCACAAGAAGATGGGGTGAGAAGTAGCCTTGGATGAAAATGTAGATGATGGGATGGACCAAATAGAAAACATCGATCAAATCCTGAGTAGGGATGCAATAGAAGTCGAAACACTTGGGAATTACGATGAAATTATTTAATGAATATCGCAAACCAAAGCAAGAGTTGGATAGTGTGGGGAATGTTTGAACCAAAACAACTATGTGATGGAATGGAGAGTACATTTTCAGAGATTAAGTTCTAAGTTGGATTATATACCTATCTTGGTCAAGATATGGGTTCTAGACAATGTGTGAAACATGACGAAAGTGATTGGATTGGGGCAAGGTTCGTCACAAAAGTTCAACATATGGTTGCAGGTAGAAGCCAAGACACTTACATGAATACTTGATGAGGACGAAAATACTTTGAGTGGGGGAGCATGTCGCACCCTAGGACTGGACCTGAGAATGCATCCTACCTCCATGAGAAAAAATTAATGAGTCGGGTGAGTTGAGTAGGCGTGCCCCTCCTCCGTAGACTTAGATGGATGAGTTGCGATGAATGGTGCACAGTTCAACCTAAGGACTTTATATATCATGGGGTTGAGGTTTCTTCGACATGCAAGAAGGAACAACTCCATGACAGATTGCTTGATGGAGACGAAACCAATGGTTGGAACCCATTGCAATATTTTAGTACCCCATCAGTGAAATGGGTTGGCCAAGTAAGAAAGACGCCCAAGATGTGCGACAAACACCTTGTGAGGTGATTGTGTGAACGAAAGGATGAAGGAACAATTTGGGCACACAAAATCGAAAGAGAACGAGTCAGTTGGGAGAGAACACATGCTTGGAAGCGATGCCTGCATGTTGAACATTGGACTCAACTTGCTAAAGTGGACACATGACCAAAAGAGAGTGTCTGCTTGTAGACGAAAGGGTGTGTCGGTTGGAATGAACACATCATTTCACAAGGATGCGCGCCTATATCACCAAGCGAGATAGGCATTTGGTTGGGCATCCAAGGTTGGCAAGGAGACATCTTTTATAATCGTAATTGGAGAGTTGTGTGGTAGCAATCAAGAGGGAGGGGTGAGTTGCTCTCCAACAAGCCAAGTAGACCCTTGAGGGTAACTTGTGTTGTCTTGGGGAGGCCAAATAGAAACAAGTATGTGACATCCTTCTTGAAGGGTAGCAACAAAACAAACGAACTGTCAAAAAGGAAAAAGGGGTCCCTCCAATCTGAGGAAAAGGAAAAGTCTGAACCGAGGAAGGGAAAAGGCACACTGGACAAAATAATAGTCATCACAGGGATGAAGTATGAGCTGATTCATTCTATGGTGATGAAGGGAGGATGCGTGAAGAAAAATTACTGAACAATTGTATCGATTTCACAACCGATATTGAAATGAGCGAAAAGTCCTTTATGTAAACTTTGTTCATGTGGCATGAGTGTTTAGTTCGGCATATTGTTGTTCCATTTTGTGTATAAATGTGTTTTGGGTATTAGGTCGGTTTTGCCTCCCACACATATGTTTCGTTTTCACTTGTATGGATGGTTTCTCTTTACTTTTGAAATTAAGTATAAGACAAACACAAACATAACTCAAGTAACGAACAAAATAAGGTGAAGGCGTAGTCTGAATTAAGTAATTTGGTGTTGCTTTAATGTCAAACAAATGATTGCAATGTCACATGGTGACTGGGACCCGAATGTAGGTTTTCCAGGCCCATGATAAGTATCCTCACAATCGATTATTCTACCTGAGTCGTTCAACTGACCCCTCTAAATCCGTCGACGAATTTCTATGAATGAATAAGCTTCGACGACCGAACCATTATTCTGGCGATTTATGATTAGACCAGTTGTGTGATCCTCCTAGATCAGACGTACTTTGATTTTTATAAGGGTGCGCTTGAAAGTAATGGTGAGCAACCCTCTCTACATTTGTTAAAAGGGGTCGGTGGAAATGTGTATCTTTATAAGGATGTTACATGTGTATCTTTATATATATATTTGTTGATGATATATATATATATATATATATATATATATATATATATGAACCATAACGCCATCATCATTATAGTCTCGACTTAATCTTATAAAATATGTGTGTTCAAGTAGGTACACGTGACTTATACTAAAGTCTTTCTTAAGGTTATCAAGGAAAAGACGCGGTAAAATCTCTCTTATTACGTCGAGGATTGATCAGTTATGAGGCCTCGTATCAAAACTATCATGTTAAGGATTTATAAGATATTATGCTTCATATGGCATGCTCTTAAATAACGAAAATTTGGAATCATGCTTCATATATAAGCAAACTAATAGTTAAAGTAGTTTATCCAAATTTTTTATAATAATTTTGAAATGTAATGATTGTATGTTGTGTATGTATATTTTTGTAAA
Source organism: Picea sitchensis (assembly GCA_010110895.2). Taxonomy (NCBI): domain Eukaryota; kingdom Viridiplantae; phylum Streptophyta; class Pinopsida; order Pinales; family Pinaceae; genus Picea; species Picea sitchensis. The sequence continues at coordinate 99,967 of SNQJ01S0012661.1, forward strand.
TTTTAGCATTCAAATCGATGCTTGGAGGGGCTCCCTTGTCCCACAAACAAGGGGGTCTCATACACCAATTTGGTGTTTGTCTTGGTCAGTTGCGACCTTAAAATTAGATTATTAAAATATACAATCTGAGTGGGTCTAATAGTTAAGAACATGTGTTTCCTCCTAAGAGGTCACGGGTTTAAAATCAAAGCGGGGTAGGGTATGTATACCTATGTATACTTTAGTAGTGAAATCGATGTACAAAGGGAGTCCATTGTCCCACAAACAAGGGGGTCTCATACACCAATTTGGTGTCTCACTTTGCAATACAATTTGAGTAGGTTGAGTGGGCTTGAGTGGGCCTAATAGTTAAGAACATGTGTTTCTCCCTTAAAATTAAGAGGGAAGTACCTCCATAGACTTACACCAATCTGAAACAATAACCTTAAAAAAAATAAAAAAAATATACATATTTGTCTCTATTATGACCTAGTTCAGATTCATATATTTTAATTATATATATTAAATATGAAAAATAATTTTAAAAATAATTAAATAATCCACTATAAAATACACCCCTGGATTCAATAAATATTTTGTTATGAAATTAATTATTTGATTAAATATAACTATTAATAATTAAATATATAAATTAAGATGAAATTAAGTTAATGTGATATATATATATATTCAGTTTATTGTACATTTTCTTTAATACTTTACTGTAAAATATATTTTCTTTCAATTTAATAAAATTTTATTTATGAATTAAAATAATTTTAATAAAACCAATTATTTAAATAAATATGATTATTAATATTTAAATATATGAAAAGGATAAACTAAGCTGTGTGTCAGCTATCTCGGTGTTTATTTCCTTTCTTTTCGACGTTAGAAAATAGGAAACAATGTAAAGATGCCACGGGAAAACCTGAAGTAATCGGAGGATTTTCAAAAGTGGGAATCTGTAATTAATGTTTTAAGCAAAACACTGATATGAAGAAAAGTGCACACTACTTTTGCTATTGAGGGTTTCAGCTATAGTACGTAGGCACGAGCAAGCTAGCTGAACCCAAGAATCCAAATATCTTCAAAGTTGAAAGATCAAAATCATTTATGTCTTATTTATTTTCTTTTATGGTGTTCAGCATTAGGTCCCCCACGATTCTGTCATTTGACAAGGATATTTTGCGCTCCCTCACTCTCCCTTCATGATAATATTCTTGATCCTCCAATTTTGCTTTCGGTTTGCCCCACAGTACCACGTTCATAACTGCTATTCGGAAATTATTCAGTCATTAGTAAAACGAATTAACACCTAGTCAGAATCAGAATAGCAACATACTGTTGAAGAAAATTCTTAGGCAGAATTCGTTCATGATAGATTATAGAATGTAACATCAATAGGTTATAGAATGTAACATCAGCTCGATCGTTTCTTGCACGGTAATGTTTTACTGCTACCATTTACCGCCCTCTGATCCCTGTTTGCAATTAATTGGAGATCAATATTCCAAAGTCCTCAACATTGTAAGTACAGAAAACATCTAAATTTTAATGATGCAAAATTCTTAACTGAACACATTAAATGAATATAACTAAAAATATGAAGTGCATTTTATATATTAAGTATGTATAAGATTAAGTTGACTACTGTATATATTTTTTAATTTGTTTTTAAAGTTGATTAGAATTTTGATTCCAGTCTCTTTTGATTCTTCTAAATGCTTCGTAAATTCAAAACAAAAATAAGTTCATGCTAATAAACTAATTCAACAATGGAGATCGAAAGCTCTTACCTTGTTAAGGACTTCCATCGAGTACCATTTAGATAGACAGGCCCGGGGCTGGAAGACCAACGCAAGTTTGAAGAAGGAAGTCCATTGAGTACCATTCCATAATTTTTTGTATTTAACTTCACACTATCCCACTGTTATTAAGCAAATTGGAGAAGCAAATTCTATCCTCTTGGCTAAACAAGGGATTTTGAAAACAGCATTAGAGATGGTGAACCAGCTTAGACGCGTTGCAATTCACATTGTGTTGTTGAGATCCAGCTTAGACGTGTTGCAATTCTCATGCTTGTTGAATGATGTAATTTCTCCCTCATTACTTGTTTGACTAAAACAGATAGATGGATAGGCATATTAATTGCATAGATAAGATACATGAAGTTGGAGTTATTAGGTAGGGGAAGGATGGAGAATTCTAGAGAAATATCTCATCTCATGTATTTTTTTCAGTGTCTTATATGAATGCGAAGGAGAACTCAAGAGCTCCATTGTTGTGTGTGTTCATACTCTGTTTTGTTTTTTCTTGCCTCTGCTTGAATATGAAAATGGTATCAAAGCAGGAGACTCTTCGAAGATCGGAGAGCAATTTGCAAGTTATTACAGAGAAATTTGAAGCTTGATCAACCCACAACATGAGGAGGGGCGTTTCAAGGCATTCTAGTGCAAAAATTTGAGGAAAATCCCTTCAAAACATCACGTTTTTTAGGTCGATCGCCCCCTCCCTGTGTACACAAAGTGACCAAGAGAAGTTGGTCGCCCCCATAGAGTGGACAGGTTGCGACTAGGTTGATTTTAGCTCTGGGTTTTCTTTGTTTTGATAGAGGAAAAGATATTTCAGTCTAGATCCAAGCAAGAAAGGAGAAATGTGACTTCTACAAGAGATTCAGGGCATCTAGCAATAGTCTAGCGCTCACACAAGATCCAATTTTAACAAGTAAAAATAATGTATTTGGTCTGTTAAAATGAAATTTTTTCTTTTGTCTGAAGATTGTTGGGAAGTAATAGTTAATGGGTTCAAGGAACCAAATTCGATGGATCTACAAGCAATGAACAACGCCCAAAGAAATTCACTTGGAGAACTTAGGAAGAAGGAAAACAAAGCTCTATGTCTCATTCAACAAGGGTGAGAGGAATACATTTTCCCCAAAGTTACAGCAACAAATCATGCCAAACATGCATGATATATTCTTGAAATTCCCTATCAGAGCACAAACAAAGTCAAAAGTGCGAAGTTGCAGATACTCAAGAAGTGTTTTGAGACTCTAAAGATGAATGATTCTGATTATGTGGATCATTTCATGACTCACATCATGAGAATCGTGAATCAACTGTCAACACATGGAAAAGGAATTCAAGAGTAGAAATTCGTTGAGAAGGTACTTCGTATCCTTCCTGGTAAGTTTAATGTGGTCATAGTTTCCATAGAAGAGTCGAAAGACCTGTCAACCCTCATAGTTGAAGAACTCATGGGATCTTTGTTAACCCATGAAAATAGGTTGAGTCGAAGTACTAAATATTTGGACAACGCATTTCAATCTCATGCCTCCATAAGTAGACACATATGCCAAGGGAATAGAAGCAAAGGAATACAACACATAGGACACTCTCAAATAGGAGAGAGTTCAACTACAAAATGTTCAGAACAAGGCGAACAGTCAGAATAGAGGCACTCTCAAAACCAATGGGGGGGAGGTATATATTTTAATCAGTAAAGATGGACTCACAAATCAAGGATTCAATGTTATTATTGCAAAAATTTGGTCCCATCAAAAGTGGCTGCAGAAAGAAGCAAGCATATATGAATATGGGTAGAGAAAAGGTTACCAACACTGAAGAAGCAACATCTGAATCAATGTTCTTCTCATGTCAAGTCATAGAAGAAGAAAGAAACAATCATGATCTCTGGTTGCTGGATAGTGACTACAACAATCATTTGATAGGTAACAAAAATTTGATTTATAGTTTAGATAGCTCTGTCACAACTCAAATTAAATTGGGAAATGATTATCGAAAGAAAGTTTTAGGCAAGGGTGTAATTTATGTATTGACCAAACAAGATAAAAAGAAGAATATTCATGATTTTTATTATGTACCTGGTCTTAGACTTAATCTAATGAGTGTAGGACAAATAAATGAACGTGGCTATAGAGTCATTTTTTAAGGTTCCAAGTGTAAAATCTTGGACAAACAACCCAGTAAAAAAATCACAGCTACAATACAAATGACCAAAAATAAAATGTTTTCTTTGATATTGAGAAATGTAAATTTGTCACAGTCATATGCCCAAAATGTTTCAAGATTAGATGAGACTTGGTTGTGGCATATTTGATATGGTCATTTACCATTTAGCAGTCTCAGTATTTTACAGAAGAAATCTATGGTCAAAGGTTTTCCCATTATAAATGAACATAAAAACTCTTGTGAGAGTTGTATTTTGGACAAACACCAAAGGGATCGTTTTCCCAAGGCTTCCTACAGAGAAAAATAACATCTCGAGCTACTACATACATACCTTTGTGGTCCAATGAAAACTGATTCAATAGCAGAGAGATTTTATTTTTTAACATTCATTGATGATTTTAGCAGGAAAAATTGGGCTTATTTTCTCAAGAACAAATTAGATACACTTGAAAAATTCAAAGAATTTAAATCTTTGACAGAGAAACAGAGTGGAAAATACATTAAACTACTCAAATCAGATCGAGGAGGTGAGTATGACTCCAAATAGTTTTCATCATATTGCAGGAAACATGGGATCAAGAGATAATTTACCACAAGATACACTCCATAGAAGAATGGAGTAGCAGAAAGGAAAAATCACACAATATTGAATATGGCTAGAAGCATGTTGAAGGCCAATAATATGTCAAATGAATATTGCGTGAAGCAGTGGCATGCTCAGTGTATATTTTGAATTTCTCACCAACTAGCATTTTGGAAAATCAAATCCCTAAAGAAGCATGGAGTGGTATGAAATCAAGTGTTTCTCATTTTAAAGTTTTTGGCTGTGTGGTTTATGCACATGTTCCAAAGATGAGGAAAAATATTTATAATAGAAGTGAAAAATGCATATTTGTTAGATATAGTGAACAGTCTAAAGCATATAGACTGTATAATCATATTAACAAGAAGTTTATAGTAAACAAAGATGTGAAATTTCAAGATAAATCTTGGGATAACCAAACAAGTGAAACAATTGTAGATCATATTCCTTCTATAGAGGAAGATAAGCAGGTGGAAGCTACAAGAAATCAATCTTCTCCACCAAGAATTACAAGATTGCAAGTACAAGGCCAAGGAGAACAAATAGAGCATAGTTGATCTTCTTCTTCTAGCAATGATTCATATCCCACTATAGCAAATTTGAGGAATCAGAAAACAAGATGTTTGAGAGAAATTTATGAGCAGAATGATGATATGGATCAACAAACACACTTTGGTATGTTATCCTATCAACCAATATTCTTTGAAGAAGAAGTCAAAGAAGAAAAATGGGTTGATGCAATGAACGAAGAAATTGAAGAAATTGAAAGAAACCACAAATGGGATCTTGTGGATATCCCTACACGTAATACCAACATTGGAGTTAAATGGGTGTATAACACAAAATTCAATGAGAAAGGAAAAGTAGAAAAACAAAAGGCAAGACATGTAGCAAAAGGGTTTTCTCAACAACTCGGTATTGATTATAGAGAAAAATTTTCTCTAGTATCAAATTTGGATACTGTTAGAGAAGTTTTGGTAGTTGTAGCTCAAAACAAATGGCCAGTCTACCAATTGGACATTAAATAAACTTTTCTAAAAGAAATTTTACAGGAAGATTTTTATGTGGATCAACCACTAGGATGTCAAATTAAAGGTAAAGAGTACAAGGTGAACAGATTGAAGAAAGCACTGTATGGTTTGAAGAAAGCTCCAAGATCTTGGTACAATCATATTGATTCCTATTTTCTCAGCAATCAGTTCAATAGGAACAACAATGAACCCACACTTTACACCAAAAGAGATAAAAAAGGTAATATTTTGATAGTTTGTCTATATGTTGATGACATGATCTTTACATGAAATTTGTTTTTGAATGAATTCAAAGCATCCATGCAAAGTAAATTTGAGATGATTGATCTCGGGCTTATGAAATGTTTTCTGGAAATTGAAGTTGAGCAATCTGAAAAGAGAATTTTTATCTGTCAACGAAAATATGCAACAGATATTTTGAAAAGGTTCAAAATGAACAAATGCAAGCCAACGAATACACCAATTGCAATAGGTACAAAACTAAGTAAAAAATATGAAGGAATATCTATTGATTATACTCTGTATAAGAGGCTTGTAGGAAGCCTCATGTACCTTACAGCTACCAGGCTAGATATCATGTATGTATTCCAATTCAAAAGATGATTCCCCTGTTGGTAGTGTTGATGATAAGAAATGTACTTCAGGGTACACATTTTTGTTGGGTACATGTTTAATTTCATGGGCTTCAAAGAAACAACCCATCTTCACAATTTCTTCAGCAGAAGCCAAGTATATGGCAGGAACTTCAACAAAGCTTTTCATGTAGTGTGGTTGAGAAGGATCCTTAGTGATCTTGCACATGAAGAGAAGGATCCAACTCCTATATTTTGTGACAATCATTCAACAATTGCATTATCTAAGAATCATGTGCTTCACCGCAAGAGTAAACACATTGATACTCGCTATCATTTCATTCAGAAATACTTTTGAATTTCAGAGACAACACTTAGGCATTGTTTGTGTTGATTTTTGTAATGGTCGAAATTAAGAGGGAGTGTTGAATGATGTAATTTCTCCCTCATTACTTGTTTGACTAAAACATATAGATGGATAGACATATTAGTTGCATAGATAAGATAGGTGAAGTTTCATTTGTTAGGTAGGTGATGGATGGAGAACTCTAGAGAAATATCTCAGCTTGTGTATTTTTTTCACTTTTCTAAGTGAATGTGAAGGAGAGCTCAAAAGCTCCATTGTTGTGTGTGTTCATACTCTGTTTTGTTTTTGCTTGCCTCTGCTTGAACATGAACAATGCTGACATTGCTTGCTACTGTTAACAAGGGAAGCCAGGATGAGAATTCGCCCTCTCTAACGTTGTTTGCAAAATCCCTTGCTGAGCCAG
>SNQJ01S0012661.1:114720-126543 GCA_010110895.2 Picea sitchensis
CTACAAATATCTATGAATAACTCACTCACTCTTGTTCTCTCTCTCTCTACCTCTCTCTCCCCCTATTATTCCACTCTCTCCCTCTCTTTCTATCTCTCCCTCCATATATTTTTCTCTCCCTACCTCCCACAATCTCTCTCTCTCTTTCCCTCCCTCTAAATCCCACCTCTCTCTCTCTCTCTCCTCATTATTAGTCTCACTCTCATTCTCTTTCTACCCCTCTTTCTCTCTCACTCTCTCTCTCTTCCTTATATATCACTCTCTTCCTCTCTCCCTATTTTCATATCCCTATAAACCCCACTCTCCTGCCTCTCTCCCTCTCTATGCCCATTTCTCTCTCTCCCTCTCATCCTATATCTCTCTCTCACTCTCTCTCCCTCTCTCTCACTCTCTTTACCTCTCTTCTCTCTCATTACCTCTCTATCTATATCTACCCATATACCCCTCTCTCCCGCCCCCCTCTCTATCACCCTACTCCTCACTTCCCTTATCTCTCCACCTTCCTCCCTCTCTCTCCCTTTATTTATCTATATCTCTCTCCCTCCCTCGGTCCCTCTCTCTCTCTCTCTCTCTCTCTCATTCCCTCCATCCATTTCTTTTTATCTCTCTCTCTCTCTACCCCTCTCTCGCTCCCTCCCTCCCTCCTTCCCTCTTTATTTCTCCCACCCACTCTCCCTCCCACTCTCTCTTTACCTTTCTCTACCTCCTTGCCCCCCTCTCTATCTCCATATCACTCTCAACATCTCTCTTTATCTTGTTTGGTGCTCTCTCTCTCTCTCTCTCTCTCTCTCTCTCTCTGCCTCTCGCTATTTCTCTCTTTTTCCCCACTTTTATGATTCTGATATATGTCAAGACACAAATATATTAAAAATTGTAAACAATATTTTTTTTCTCAAATAATTAAATATTTGGAATCCATATAGTTGACTCTATATGTGTATAGTTTCATTGACGATGGATTTGTTTATCCTATACAAAAATGATGTCAAAAATAGAGATGTTGAGAGGTATTAAAAAAATGGAGGTTTAAATGTATTTGGCTCCCAAACGACCAAGTTTGTCATCCAAAAACTAAATCTAAGGAAACCAAATCAGGAAACACACATGCTAGTTGTCACTCCTTCCCAGAAAAAAGTGAATTTAAAATAAGATGCACACTCTAGGAATGTGCACATGCTCTAGGAATGTGCATGTGTTCCTAGAGAATGTGTGTGTTCTTAGAGAGTGTGTCTCTGTGTGTGTGTTCCTAGAGCACTTGCACTTTCCTAGAGAATGTGCATGTCCCTAGAGCACACACACATTGTTTTATCTAAGTATTCATGAGGCATGTCTAATAAGACTATTCCAAAGGAGGTATGTAGGACTATAAGGCTATCAAAAACATCTTAGTTATCATTTTCCACTAGTTAGGTTTATAGGTACATATCTACCACTAGCACTTGGAAAATGTAACTTTCCTATTGATGGTGTTCTTGATCGTCTTCACCTAGGTATTTCCCCTAACCACTCTTGACTCTCTTCTTTCTTTCTTCCTTCAAACCATCACTTAGAAACTATTAGATCAGGGTTATGTTGATGGGGCAGAAATTTCGTTCAACAATAAGGGGTAATCCCAAGTACATGGTCCCAAATAGACTATGCACAGTTTGGTTTAGGAGACCCATTCAGCTTCTGGCTTGGCTTCCATTATTGGTTATGAGGGGGATTATTGGATGTTTTGTGAATGGATATGTAGATGAAGACTATCTAATTGCATATATAAAATCTAATATATCCTATCTTAGATAGGATGATACTGTCATAATGAAATGATTATCTAAAATGAAACTATAATCTACAAATAACTTCACTCATATAGTTTTTATGAAGAAGCAACGTTAGACAACAATTGTGTACAAATATATAACTAGAATAGTCTACATCATATTATCGAATACATTAATAACTCGTAGTCTAATGAAATAAACATAAGAAATAATAGCAAAGCTGCGAGAATAATATTAATTGCATAAGAAAAGTATATAGGAAAAATATATCCTTACAACACATGTAAACAATGGACAATATGTTGAAAATAGTTCACAACAAACAACCATTTACACAAGTTCTTCTCTCTGTCAAAATTGGCCCAGAGAGCTTCTCAATATTAGTTAACATGGTATCTTTTCTCCAAAATATTTTAGGGAATACACAATTCTTGAAGAGAACATTCAAAATGCACGTTTTCCTTCATTTATAGAAATCCTAAAAAAAAACTGAAAATCTTGTTGAATTCCTCAAGAAGCAATTACAAAACCTTTCAACTTCCCTCACTAGCTATTTGACATGTGTAACAATGAGGACAAAGATGAAAGAGGTTGGAAAAAAAAAAAATAGAATACAACTAAGAAGTAAATTAGAATTAGTTGTTTCATCTCATTCATGTAACCTTGTCTCTGATGTAAGTTGTCTATAGCTAGAATTGGTTTAAGAATGACATGACCTTGTGGTGTGAAAATTCTTCAAGAGATTCTTCATGAAAGGTTGTGTTTTCGCTAAGAGTATTCATGTATTTCTCCAAGGTGGCCATGAATTCCTCGATCATAATGTGGACCTTAGCGAGCTGAACAAGATGTTGTTCCATTAGCTCAATTGTCACCCTTTTAGCCACCTCAGTTACCTCTCATCTATGATTCATGCTTTGTTATATATTATCAAGAAGTTGTTTCATAGTGTCAATTTTTATGAGATATTAGATAGGAGGAAGGGAACATTTTTATGTCAATCTTGCGCTACTTCGTGGAGTTGTGTACAAATTGCAAGAGAGCTAGTTGTTTACTTTTCTACTCTTTTTTCAGCGTGCTAACAGCAATCAAGTTATGCAAAATAAATATTTCTTTCTATCTTTGAGGGATAAGGAATCCCAACTGGAGCCTCAACAGTGATCCACCTATCCATGTTATATAATCCCTCTTGGATTGTAACCAACTGGGTGTTCTTGGCTTGTACATGGTTGTGTTGTTCCATTATTCTAACCACCAATTGTTGGAAGAAGTGTAGGTGGGAGTACATATCTATGATGTCTTCCTCCAACTCTGTTATGAATTTTTATGTGCATGCTTCTAATTCTTAGGACCTTCCTTCATTTATCCTCACTTTCCAGAGTTGTTCTTCTAGTTCCTTGATCCTAACATACTTCTCATGGTTTTGGCGATACAATTTCTTAAGGTTATGCTATGTGGATGTGGTAAAGGAAGTGTGAATGGATGACATGGAGAGTGGATATTAGATGTAATCATCTGTTACAATGTTCTTTGTGATGATGGATAATGTGTTGACACCTATGACAAAGTCCTTTCTAACTTGATGTTGCATGATGCATTGAGTGGCTTTGTCATACTTGAAATTTTTTAGGTTCGTCACTTTTCTTGGTTTATATGGAGTTTGAAGTCCTAATTCCATCCCACTTAATTGAGGCTGACCACTAGGGAATTCCATTAATGACTCTCAAATGTCAGTTTCCATAGGTGAGGTGTCATCATTTAGAGCCTCTTCATCACTTTTCCACTAGTCTTCCTCTATTGGTTTGGCTGCAACTTCATTTTCACTCTTTTCTCTTCTTCTACTACTTCTCTTTCAATTGTCGCTATTTTTTTGGCTTCAAATTTTGCTTCCTTCTTGGCAGATACCTTTGCTTCTACTTCTTCTTTAGTCATTTCCTCTACTAGTACTACCTCTTATTTCACTTTTTCTCTAGCCTCATCGGTCTTCCTCTTCTTTTATGTTGTGTCCTTTTTTTTCTGAACCTTTCCTTCTTTCTTCTCTTCTTATCTATTTTTGTTTCTTCCTCGGTTGATCTGAAATGTGTGGATGTCATTGCATCATATGCTTCTGTTGTTTTCTATTCTTCTTCTTTATTTCATTCTTCTTCATGATCCTTCTACTCATCATCAACCCTTTCTATGGGTTTTCCTTGTCACTTGGAAATGACTTCATCATATGTATGTTCCCCGTAATGCACTTCCTCTTCCTCCCAAAAATACAAAGTGTATTCCCAAGTATGCTTTATCTTGATACAATACTCCTTAACCACTTTTTTAGGGTCATGTCTTCTAAATATTTCTTCTCCAAAGTGATATGATAGAAATGTATCCACTTTGGCTTAAGCCTAATTGATATTCATGAAAGAGTATGATCCGATCCATAATGGGAGCGAGGACCAAATAGATTTCTTGTCTTAGTAGAGAGTCTCACCAACTCTGTGGATCATTGTCTCATATCCAACCTCTTCAAGAACAAATTTGTACGGGACAAACCTTTGAATTAGATGGGGAGATTTGGCATCCCCATATGTCCTCATGTAACTCTCATGTTCCATTAGATAATGGTCCCCAACTTTTTTTTATTGGTAGTGCTTTATCAATCATGCACATGGATGGCACCCAGAAAATGAATCCATACAAAATGCCAATCATATAATTTAAATGAATTTATTGTAGAAATTATTTTTTAATTCTAACAATTCCGCTAAAAAAATTACAACATAACAGGAGAATTATGTCATATCAAAACAATTTTAACCAGTTAAAAATTGAATACAAAAAAATTGAAAATTTGAAAAATGTAACATTTAAAAAAAATGATATAATAAAAATATAAAAAAAAACTTAGGTTAGAATGACAAATTAATGAAATAATAAAAATATTAAAAAAACCTTAGGTTAGAATTGACAAATTAATGAAGTTGCCAACAGTATCGGTTGCTATAGTACCTTCTTTGACAGGTACTACTAATAATAAGTAATAATCATGTAATAAGAAATAATCATGTTTGAATAAAATTTGGTTAGCGTTAAAAACGTTTGTTGAGGTCATACAAGTAAACAAAACCATACAAACAAGTGTTGCATGGCAGTGCAGTACTTGCCGATTTGAAATGGGAATAAATGCATAGGGATGGTGTAATAGCCAAATATATTAAACATCCAGTAATTCTACAACAAGATAGTAACTTCTACTAGATTTATGAAAATTCAATAATTCCTTTCTATTTTAACACATACGCATGTAAATTTAACAACGAATAATAAATTTTTATAACATATTAAAAACAAATGCATAATTTTAAATACCTGGGTCTGATGCTAACCCACCGTTTTCCCGCTGCCTTGTTGACCGCTGCTGAACTGTGTAAACACTACCCAAACCTACTATCCTCCCTGCCAACTAGGATAACTACCTAGCTCCAAGATATCATATGGATATCCTGGCCCTCGTGCCCAAAACCTCCAGCAAACCAGTGCCCCTGTACTAAACCTTCCCACTACAGAACTCAACTCCTGTAAATCCAAGAGAAACCTCCCCCAAAATCCCATAGAATGGTAATCCCCTTCGTAAACCTCCTCCCCCTCCATATCCTTCCTTCACCGCCTCCCGCATTTCTTCCTTATCCACCCATTTATTACCTTATCCCCTCATAATTAATATCTCACCCCCTTTTAATTAATATCTTATCCCTTTTCATGTACGTAACTTTTTTTTTAATTTAAACAATATAACTTATTATCCCTTTTAAATTTAATACCCAAGTTATTGAATATAATAGGCAGTTAATTAATTAATTAATTAATTAAAATTATAACCTTTAATTAATTAATAAATACTTAATTAATATCATTAGACCAATTGTTGTTTAGTTATTAACATGTTAGGAAAAATTAATTACTTAATAATCCCTAAGTATATATTTTACTAGGGCTGTTACAGATGGTGGTATCCATGCAGGAAATGACGGGTGGACCCTAGAGCAATTCTAGCATTCAAACCATTTAGTTTTCTAAAGTATTTTCATTCTAATTACATTGTGTTTTGTATAATCCATATTGATTTTATTTTTACCAGTAGTATGACTTTCCATGTTCCTTTCTTGCATGTTTTATGTCTTCAATGTATTTATGAAATTCATTCATAATGATTTTTGTATACTTCCAACTTGTTAGAGTTAAGTACAATTTTCATAGTCACTTCTTTAAATAGATCATCTCTCTTGTGTGTCTCTATATGTGTGAGGATAAATAAAGTTATATGCGGTGGCAAAGAAACAACTGTATATTTCTTTTTAATCCTACTGCGTTCTTATAGATGTGGTACTCCTCTATAATTTTTTCATGTCGCGTGTATAGTTTAAATGTGGGACTTAGAGAATATTCGTCGCAGTGACTTGAAGCAATACAAAACGATAGAAAATGTTTTTTTTTTTTTTTTTTAAATAAACGTTCGTGGAATATAGGACCAAGAATCAAAGAGATTAAACAATCAAATTAAATAAACACAATCCCTTGGCATTTAGCATAGTTGAAGATAAAAAATTATGAGGACATAAATATTAAAGGAGATAAAAATAGTATTATTTGAAATATATCAAAAAATAATATTGTCTCTTACATATTCCTGGAAATTGAAATGCGTTTGTCATATAGACTAGTATTAGGGCTCCCACAGACCATAAAAGAAATATGTACAAGAAATTGGACTGTAGAAAGAAGAAGTGGGAGACGGTAGAGAGCAAGACCTGAAAAGAAGAAATTGGAAGGTATGAGTCTTTGGTTAGAAATTTCTATTTAAAAAGGTGGAATAATTGGATTGATAAACAAAGCAGGATGTGGTAAGTATAGACTTACACTAATGGTATATATCTCCCTATTTTTTGTTTTCTTGCTAATGCCCTTTTATTGTTGTCATCGATGGCTACTGGAATCGTGCCAACTGCATCTTGCCCTTCGTTGGTGAGCTTCTCGATTTCCCTTTGGATCCATTCTTCAATGTAGTCTCTCAAGGGGGGCACGTTGATCTCATCCCATATTTTTATGTTCAAAAGCTCATTTTCTAATTCCCTTAGATTGATAGAAAGATTACGCAAAGCCTCATCAATTTCTTGATTTTTTACTGAATAATCCACTAGCCAGTTGTCCACATCATCTTCACCATATTCAAGGATGCTATAAATTTTTCTAAAGACAACCCATTAAAAATATCAACTTGTTCATCAAAGGATTTCTTAGTTAAGGGAAAGGAGTTGACGATTAAGTTGGGGTCTTCGACCTCGTTGGTACTTCTAGCTAAGTCTATTTTGGTCATCTTTCTGAATAATTCTTCTTTCTTTGATATGGCTTGTTCACATGATTGGACAATGAGATGCAGGTTCTTCAATTTCTCTTTTCAGCATGCATTTAATTGAGTGATCCAATTTCTGGAGGGGAGATCTTCTTGTCTTCTTCTCATATTTGTCATGTTCGTGAAATGGACACCAAAAGAGATGACTGTGTCTATATAGAAACGTTCTTTATTTTTTAAATTCTCTTATAAATGTTCGTGAAAAGAATGTTCCCTCACTCCAAGGGAATCCATACTTTGTGATGTTTCCGAGGCCTGTGTAATCAACTCCATTATTTTGTTGATAGTCTTCTCCACATAGCCTCTACACCATGCGAGGAGGATGGAGGATCCTTTTAACTTGGTTGCATGGGTGGCATGCATTATTATTGCTATAGGACTGACAAGCAATGGAATAGGAATCAAAGATTCATCCAATTCCTTGACTCGGTCCTTTAGTCTAGCATTCTTGGCCTCAATGCCTCCAATGGAATCATGAAGAGCATATTTGATTTCTCGGTGAAGTCAGGAGATTTGGGACGGCTACATTTTCTGAAGGTTAATCTCTGAAAAAGATTTCCCTTTCTTATTTCTTACATCTCTCTTTTCAATAATTAAATTCTTAAACACGCTGTAAAAAACAACGCTCTAGAATACAAAGTATTCATCTTTGTCAAAAAAATTTGTCTTATCTATTTCAATTGGGGGACTATGCTGAATCACGTCCCCGGGCTGATAAACGTTGTGGAATACACTATCTAGATCAGTCTCAAGTTCCATGTCTTCAGTTTCAATTTTGGGCTCTTATGATTTCCCTACAAAGATGTTTCTCTTCTTCTTCACGGGAAGCTTATGAGAACTATCAATTTTAGCACAAGGAGGGTTCTTATCTCCTCCTTTGTTTGAAGAATTCTGGGTTTCTTTCTTACTGGGGTGGGTCATTGGAGCAATGCTCTGGGATGTCGTACTCTTGGGAGTGGTAGCCTAGGATTGAACACTCTTTTCAATGGGGCCTTTTCCACATTGTTTGTACAATTCAATGGTGCTTTGTAATGTCTCTAGATTGCCAGCATCAAAAGTAGGAGTGTTTTCATCATTGTATATGTCTTCGCTTAGGCGTGTCTGGATAAAAGAATTGTTGGATCCAACTGCTAATAAATGTTCTAAAAAAATTCCATTAGGGTTGAACCCTCTTAGCCTTTCAACATATCTTAGGTTCAAGTTGTTGAAATGGGCTACGAATTCGTAATTTTTTTTGATGTTCCTCAACACGAAGTCCCCGAATTTCCAAGGCAGAGCAATGAACTACTTTTTTCCCTTCTCATGGAATAAATGCAACTAGTAGTTGTATTTCCTTGCTATTTCTATAACAAACATTTTTTCTATGATGTGACATGGAAGGAAAGCAATATTTTACTTCGAGACAAAAATCATTATCACACTGTAATTCTCCATTTGTTCAAGTGCCCCCTTCCTGTCCAAAAAATTGGTTGCATGGTTAGACATGCGAGGAGCATCCTTTCCTAACAATAAATATTTGAAAACAAACACAAAGTCATTAAAAAACTCATAAAAACAATGGGAGGCCTTGTGCCTCCACAAGGCCTGGTACCACAAGGTTACTGGGTGGAATTCACAGTTTACCTTCTTGGACACAGACAATTTTGGAAACATACAACAATGCGTTATTGCGAAAACAAAGTAGGATTACATGTTAAATTTCTTCTCCTTTTTGAATCGTCACAATTGGGAACAAATTTCAATGGAAATTAGCTTCCCACAATAAAAAATGGCTTGTTCCTTGACCGTGAAATCCAAAATATAAAGAACCATGCGGGAAATAATTGTTTTGGATTCATGTCCCGTTATTCTTGTAAACAGCCAGGCAATTTCCTAGAATGGATTTCTAAATGAACTAATGTGCAAAATTGTGATCTCTTCAGGAACTGTCGTCGGGTCTTCTAGGAATTCAGGAAAGAGGTCCATACTGTTATCATGATTTTTTAGGAACTGCTTGGAGTCTTCTCCTCTGAAGGTCAATGTTGACTCTGACACGATTAACATATTGTGGTAGACCTGAGGATGCAAAGAAACAGGAGAGTGGTCCCGCAGTGGAATAATTCTTTGGCCTAAAATATATCTCTCGGTGCACCAAAAGACCACCTCTTTATAGTGAAAAATTTCATAGAGACTATAATGTACCCCAAAATTTACATAAAAAAAAAATTAATTAGGATACTTCGAGTTGACCTTTTGTCTCCAAAACTTTTAGACATTCATTAACTATACTATGCAGTAGTCCTATTTCCCTTTTTACTTTTCCTATCATATTTTCTTTAACGTATGCTCACCTCTTCTCCTTGCAGATTGAGCTATATGTGAGTATACGTATATAACTAAATATATTTTGATTTCATCAAAACTTAAGACTAGCCATCATCCTCGTTTAAGGTTTACATCCCACTTATATAATATAGATGTGTAACCACCTAGAACTATTATCATATTCGTATAATAGCCATTTATGTAAAGTCCTCTCAACTTCCATTCCTATGTACAACCATAGGGTCTACTAAGGAAATGTTAAACATGAATTAAAATACCCTTAAAACAAGGTATTGTTATAGGCATGCATCAGTCACTATTTCGCATAGTTGAATTTAGTGAAGACACCAATGCGCATAGAGGATAAACTCAGAGTGGCTATAGTTACATTGACGCCACTAAACATTCCTCATTGACTAACGAAATTCATGCTATCTAATTTGGGAAAGGGTTAGTGCATCAACAGTTAAGTTCAACATATAACGAGAAATAGCAGGGGTGAAGTTGTAACCCTAAATTAGACCGCCAACGTACTTCACCATTAATATACTGAGAAAATTGCAAAGATAGATGCTATCTCGTCTTAAATAGCCTGTCTGTGACATTTAAGATGTCCTGGGGTAAGTTCATTCGGTTCAGTACTCGGTTTATGTGCCCATTGTATTTTTGACAACTTACCATATTCACATGGTGATCCGGATTTTATGAGAAAAATGAAATCAATATAGATTAATAACAGGTGCTTAACACAAAATAACAGAGATACAGTAAAACTAGTTTTCTATTCAATAACGAAATAAGCTGAAACTGTAAAATGCAGCGGAAACAAGCTTGTTGGAATGGTGGCAGCTTATCTCTGAGAAGAGATGTGACAACATCGCGCATTCACAAGAAGAAAGTTACAATGAGGATCTAAAGGCCTTTTTTACAATAAGAAAGAATGCCAAAAACCCTATACATCCAAAAACCTAACCCTAGGAGATGAAGCACCAAAGTCATGTGGGCCCCATTTGGGTAAGTTAGTACATCAACGTCCCGGGGTCATAACTTTTGCATACGATCTCTATTTTAGGTGTGTGATAGCCCGTTGGAAAGGTATTATCAAGGGGATTTATTTTGGGGGATTGATCATTCCTTTGGCTATCATTGAGGATATCAGTACCTAAAAACCCTCATTTAGGCCCTCAAAATGGCCCCGGAAGTTAAAACTACTAAAAATAGTAAATTGCCAAAAATGTCAGAAAGTTGTTTTGAGCCAGTTGGAAAAGGTGGGTGGCCACCGATATCCATCTGGATCAATCCTCCCCCCTTAGGAAGAAATGGTCTCCATTATGTTGAGGTCCCCCATTAGATGAGGAAATTTCTGCTGAATTTGGCCCTGGGTGAGCCACTTTCCTTGGTGCAGGAGCTGCCCTGCTTTGATGACTCAATAAAGTTGGATCCTTTGTTGTCAAGTGTCCTTGATCTGTCTGTCCACGATATGATCATTGGATGTCTGTTGTATGCAGTCAGGGTTGAGCTCTGTTGGTGTCAGTTGTTCTGCTACTTCTGAGGTGGCCAATAATGGTGGGAAATAAGGGCAAAGAAGATCCACATTGAACACTGGGTGCAGGCCAAGGAAAGGAGGAATGTTGAGCTCAACTGCATTATCCCCCACAGCCTTTGTGATAGTGTATGGTCCATAACGGAGTGGGTGAAGCTTCCAATGGGGTTCTATAAGGCGTTCTTTCTGCAAATGAAACCAAACTTTGTCGCCCACCTGAAACTTATGCGGCACCCGATGTTGATCATGGTGTTATTTGTACTTGTCATTGGACTTCTATAGGATATCCTGAACCTGTTGGAGGATGTGCTGGATCCGCTCAATGAACCGGGTGGCTTTGTCAGCTTCAGTTGGAGCAGGAGATGAGTTAGTCAATGTGACCTCAAAGGGAAGTGCAACATCTATGGGACCCAATGGTTGGAATCCCAACCCCACTTGAAAGGGGCTGTGGTTGGTTGAGCTATGCAAGGCTCAGTTGTAGCTATGTTGGACATAGGGAAGGCTCTCATCCCATGTGCGAGGGTTCTTTGAATTATACATGCGAAGGATATGCACAATCATTTGATTTACAACCTCAGTTTGGTCATCTGTCTCGGGGTGGAAGGCCGTGGATTTGGTGAGTTTGTTGTCCAGTAGTGACTAGAGGCTCGACCAAAATGTGATAAGAAATTGACTATCTTGATATAAGACAATGGTTTGTGGGATTCCAAAATGTACCCAGAATCGTTCAAAGAAGAGCTTGGCAGTGGCCTCTGTTGCGATGCTCTTCTTGTAGGCAACCAGAATCACCATCTTAGAAAAATGATCAACAACCACAAAAACAC